>WBZZ01006103.1:182500-212500 GCA_019918135.1 Paulinella micropora
GTATTCCGAGTGAATTAGGTGGTAATAAGGTATCACCCGCCAAAGTTCCAAACATAGATAGGAAGAATCAACCAATAATAAGTAACACTAATTATTGGGTTCAGCTGGACAAGAAGAATGGAACTGCTTTACTGTTCAGTCATGAGAACGATGGAATGCCAGTCGTCAAATTGAACAGGTTTAAGACTGAATTGCGAAAGGGTCAAGTAGCAGAAATATTTGTAGTCGAGTTCACGGATGGTTCGTTGAAACTGTTTCGTCTTTGGGATAACATCGATTCCATCGCCAATTTCTTCGGTCTTACTATTAAGACTGCCTACAGGGTCATATTTGATTAAAGGCGACTTACCACCGCCACTAAACAAACAGAGAGTTTATTAATTTATTTTTTGTTGTTTATTTTTATTAATAAACTCTTTGTTTGTGGTATTTTTCATCAAAGGTCCATTATTACTTTCACTTTTCTTTCTCTTTTGCTTGTTCTGATGTTTTCTGGTTCTATTTCTTCTCTTTTAAGTAGTTCTTTTGTCTTCTTTTCCTTTATAATTTCTTTTGTTTGTTGTTTTATATCTTTCTCTTCGTCAATAGGCTTTGTAAAATCTGTTTTCAATAAATCCATCGGACTTACGAATTCATCGTTATTTAATATTAACTTAAATCAGGAACGGCTTTTTACTTTATAAATAATTTTACTGAAAGTCTTTCCTCCTTTGGAAAATAAATTCCTTTTGTTTTCCTTACGAACACTATTACCAACATTGAATTCATTAATTAATTTATCACAAGTTATAGTCTGTTTATTTTTATCTCTTCTAGCAAAGACGTCCACTGGTCTAGCCTGAATTCCCCGATGTAATTTATGATTATAAGCATTAACCAAGTCTTGAATATAACTTACCCAGTCAAAATTTCTATTAGTTTCAAATAATAACTCCAACCATCTTCTAATACTCCTTATAACTCTATCTACCACGGCGAGCGCTCTGTGGTCCCCTACTTCAACCACATCGTGCTTAATACCATTTTGAATAAAATAATCACGAGTAGCACCTTTATATTCTCCTCCGCTGTCGGTTGTAATTGATTTAGGTTTATAAGGTATAGATTTCAAAGCATAATATACTTCTTTTGCGGTTTTATTTTTTAATGGAATGATTATTAAAAATCGGGAATGACAATCAATCCAAACTAACATCCAAGCATAGCCTTTATTTCCTTTCTTATCTTTTATCTTACTCATGTCTGCTAAGTCAAGAAAGACTTGGTCTAATGGTTTATCAACCCATATTGTGTTCCATATTTTTGGGTTCTTTTTCTGATGATGTATTTCTAGTGCTTCATCTTCTTTTGTTCTTTGAATTTCTTCTCCAGTAGGTGTGTCTTCTAATTGACTATTACGATTTTGGTTATTAATAATTATATGTTTATTGTCTAAATCTGGCATTTATATAGTATGAGATTTTCAAAGTCAAATGTAAAAAAACAAAAAATATAAAGTCATTAGTCCGAAAGGTAAGGTTATTAATTTTGGAGATATCAGATACGAACATTATAAAGACCGCATAGGTTTATATTCACATTTAGACCATTTGGATAAAGAAAGAAGAAAAAATTACAGAATGAGAGCAAAAGCAATACGAAATTCAAAAGGTGAATTAACTTATAATAATCCAGAATATAGTAATTATTATTCTTATCATTATCTCTGGTAATATCTAAAACTTTAAGAAACATTTTTCAACATCATTATTTTTTTCTTTCTTAGCACCACCAGAAGATTGATTATATACTTTTACACTTACACTACTTGACTTCTTACCCTTACCTTTCTTAGGTTTCGGTTCTTCTTCTTCACTACTCTCACTTTCACTTTCTTCACTCTCGGGCTCTGGTTTCTTACTCTTCTTCTTTTCTCTCTTAGTTTCAGCCTTCGCGTCTTTTGATTTTCATTTTCGCCATCTTTTCCGCAATGATATCAGTGATATCAACCTCATCTTCACTCTCACTCTGCTCGGGTGTCATCTTGTTCCTTCTCGTTAATAATATCGCTCGCCACATTCTTATTTTCTATCTCTGCTATTTTTCGTTCCATATCTTCATCTTCACTTTTAACCGCATTTCGGTATTGTTCCAAAACCTTTTTGGCATGTTCCATTTTTCTCTGCTTTGCTTTTTGTTTAATTCCATCAACTGCTTTTCCCCAGTTTTGTCGGCTCGCTTCAGGAGACGGCATTTTATACTAAGATTATTATATTTTAGTATTTTTTAAATAAATAAATAAATAATTGATATTTTGTTCTGACTGACGTCATCACAAAACATCCGCTACCCATACTACGCATGTTCCGTGTCAGCCGTGGGTTTTGGAGCCTACTGGCGCCCTTGACAAGGAAGCCCTACGCTACCTTCAGAAAGTTCAGGCATACTATGCTAGTGTTGTTCGGGGACTTCCTGCTTCCCAAGATTTGCTGGCTGATGCTATATGCTGGACGATTTTCCCACCAACCCTCGTGGCCTGGTGCCATACTTTCGAGCCATGTCCGCAGCGGAAACAGCGCGCGGCAATGCCATGATCCTTAACTTGGCAATAGGAATGCACCGGAGCGCTCTTAGCTTGCTAATTTCTTAAGCTTCTTTACTCCTCTCTTCTCTTTTGCTCTTTTCCTCTCTTTCTCCTTTCTCTCTTTGTACAGTTACATAGTCTCCTGTTGCTTACCATCCTTGTTCTCCTCCCTGGGTAATCCCTTTTCTCTTCGTTTCTTTATACTGTGCTCGCACTTTTTATCTACTCGGGGGCAAAGAAAACTAAGCAGCGCATTTTTCGTATTTAAGTGTTTTTTCAACTTCGTCCAACTCGTTTCTGTTCAGTGTGTCTCCTACGTCTGCTTATTATTATGGTGGTGGCTCCTACTGTATGCCGAATGTTACTGCTCCAGATCCTGTCGAGCTTGTTGCTGACCGCGTCCGTTTTCCTTCTCGTGGCGCTTTCATTGATCTACTAGCTGGCTTGACTTCTGATGTGGCATCTATGTATGGTACGCCTGCTCGAGTTCTCAACCTTGACCATCCCGTCTTCACTGGACGTGCTTCTCTGCCTTACGCTAAGTTTTCTGCCTATGTGGGCCGCTCGAGGCATCAATATCTCAGGGTTGTGCAGCTCCTACTTAGGGCAGGTATGGTCTCTCTACTACCTCCCTCACATGTATTTGCGGTCAACGATGTCTTTACGGTGTCGCGCTCCGATTGACTCCTTCGCTTCATCATGGATGCAAGGAACACCAACGAGCTGTTTTTACCTCCCATGGATCCTAACCTCCCTGGGCCCGACTGCATTGCTCAGCTTGACTTACGACCATCTGATGAGGTCTGGGCTGCTACGTCAGACATCTCTAACTTTTACGACTGTTTCTTGCTCCCGGAGTGGATGCTGCCGTTTATGGCTCTGCCGTCGGTCTTTATCGCCGGTATAGGGCTTGTTCATCCGTGTATGAGGTGCTTACCTCAAGGGTTTTCTCATGCTGTGTTTCTCGCACAGTCGTACAATCGCAACCTGTTTTCTCTGCACCTTCCTCAGTTTGCAAGCGGGATGCTCACCCGTTCGTTTGACATGCTCTTGAATTGGGTCCGCTTGCTTATCTACATCGATGACGTTACCTTCTTGGGTCTATCTGCGGGGGCGGTCAACTTTGTTCTGACTGCATACGAGTACGTCCTGGATATGGTTGGCTTGCCTCGGGCTTAGAGAAGAGACAGTGTGCTAGCCAGAGCACCAAGACATTGGGTCATCGGCTTGTCAAGAGAAGGATTGGCGTGCCTGTCGCTGCACTTCGGGCTCTTCAACTGCGCACGGCCCAGATGCTGGCTCCTGACAGTGATGGTGAAGTCAAGGTTTCGCCTAGAGACATCTCTCGGCTCCTCGGCAGCTGGATCTGGTGTTGCCTGGTCAGAAGGCCACTCCTGGTCGTATTCTTTACTGTTTATCACTTTCTCGGCCGGTACAGCCACTCTACGTTTCCTGTACTAGTACCCTGGTCTGTCTTCAAGGAGTTTGAGACTATCTCGGCCCTGGCCCCTTTTATGTTGCTGATCTTTTTCCGCCAGACTTTCCTCGCATTTTGGCTGCTGACGCTTCTTCGTCTGGGATGGGAGTGGTCGGTGTCGCCTCCTGTTTCGTGCTCGTTTCTCCGATTTCTTCCCCCAGTCGCTGACCTTGTTCGGTCCTTACCGTGGATGACCATCATCTCTTTTCGCTGGGTTTTTAGTGCTCATATCAACGCGTTGGAAATGTACGCCTCCAGTGCAGCGGTCCAAATGGGCGGCCTCGCACCCCACTCAGTGCTTCCGGCTGACTCTTCTCACCGACTGACTCAGTGCTTCCGCCTGACTCTGGAGTTGCTTGGCCAGGGCAGAATCGAAATGTTCGACCTGTCAGCAAAGGGATGGTCACAAACTTTCGTTCCTCGAGGTCTGAACAGGGTCGAATGTGGGTCATTTCTGCTTGGGACGAGGAGAAAAACAAAACTACGATCGTTCATTTGGCTGAACGAGACTGTTTGCATTCGGGCGACAGATCGTCTTTGCCTGAGTTCGTGACCTGGGACGCGTCGCTGCGTCGCATCTTTGAACAAGGCACCAGTGCACCTACCGGTCAACAAGCATTTCCCTTTCGTTCTCTTGTTCTCTCTCTTCTTGTTTTTGGTTCGTTTTTGCTCTCACTTTGTCTTGCGTTGTGTTTGATTTCTTCGTGTGTGATGTTGAGTTTGAATTCCGTCCCCCCCCACCCCCCCTTTCCTCGCGTGTTTTGTGGTGATTTTTTCGGTTATGGATCCCATGTGGCAACTGTAGGCAAGCTGAAGAAGAAGCTTAAAGAGTTGCTCAAGGACATGGCTGGGAAGGCTGCCAACGTGGCTGCCACTGAGGAAGAGGTCTGGTCCATTTGCAGTTGACATTTTTATGCATAAAAGTTCCATGTTCGGATTGGGTCTGATGCATTTTTCACGTTTTTTCTGGTTTTCCAATTGGGGTCCACTTTTTACGTCGGAGCCCAACTGCACGCACCACTTTTATGCATAAAAGTGCTGACCGGTTTCAGGCACTGGTGGCACTTGCATGGTTCTTGCAGGGAACTGGAGACGAACATGCTGGTGCAGGCTCTTTCAGCGACTGGGTACCAAACAATTGAAACGGTTTACTGGTACAAAAAGAATCACAACTACGTGGGAGATGTCCAGAAGTGGATCAAGGCGGTGGAGATGATGTTGGTGCCCTTCAACCCGAAGCAGGCCTCCTTCGTCCTCAATCTCGACCAGAACCCCGTCCTCCGTCACAACCCCTTCATGGTCGAGGTACCGGTCAAGAAACAGCGCCATTCCGCCGACGGACAACGTGTGAACGTCTTCGAGAAGCCTACGGAGCTGTCCAAGCAGATTTTGTCAACCATTCTGCCTCCTCTGGGCAATGTTCTTGTTGCATGCATGGGTTCGGGTTCAGAGGTGATCGGTGCTTTGAAGGCCGTCATGCGAGTTACTGGCATCGACATCGACACAAAGCAGGTTGACTTCGCGAAGGCTCGTGTCCGGGAGTTCCTGAAACCGACCAAGAAGAAGGGCAAGAAGAAAAAAGCTTCAAGTGAGGAAGAAGTTGAGGAGGACGATGAGGAGGAGGAGGAAAAAGACCCATGCAAAGTCGACAAAGTTCTTACGAAAAACGGGCACATTGGCGGAAGTGCAAAGGGCGTGACCAAGTCGGTCTGTTTCATGCAAGAAAAGCATGAACCTCGAAGAAAACGACTTTGTGCACTGCGAACACGACAACCACTACCTGCACGCACCACTGCACGGGGCCAGTTCGTCGTCTATCTCCGTTCCCCCGCCTCCGTGTTCAGTCGTTGCTTCGACTCCGTCCTCAACTGCTGTGTAAAAAACGATGGCTTGTCCATTCATGGTTACTTCTGCAACGACTCGTGCCACACGAAATGGAACAAGAATCAGGCTGCACTTCTTGCCGCCACTGAGCCTGCCACGGAGTGATTTTTCAGGGTGTTTCACGGGAGTAAAACCAATTTATGCATAAAAGTGAGCATGGTTGGAAATGATTAAAGTGAACTTTTTTACTCATCTTTTTTTTTTGTACATTTTAAAACTGGCATCCAGCGTAGCTTCCGGCCCCTCATTGCTTAGTTCTGACCTCTGTGTCAGTGGTTTGGGCTACCCACATGTGTGACTTTTATGCATAAAAGTGCTACTTGGAGCAATTCCAGACCTTTCATGGCTTGTGTCCAACTGCTCAAACATACTTTGCGTCACCCTTGTTCTTGTGGTCACCGGTTTTTCTAGGCTTTTCTGCTAGCGATTACATATATTTTTGAATGTAAAAACATGCATGAAAAAAACATGCATTTTAGTGGTACTTCTGCGTGACCAAGTCTATTTGTCACAAACATGTTTGTGCCTTTGGGTTTGTTCCTTTGTGTCTGCTTCATTTTCTTGCTTTTTACAAAGCTACTACTATAGGTACCACTATAGGACACTTATCTTTTTATATGAAATAAGGCTATTTTCATATAAATTCGTCTTACTATTAATTTCAATAAAAATATACATAATTTCATCCAAATTCAATACAAGCATTCTTAATCAATAAATAGTCCATATTTGAATTTCTCTCAAACTCTAAAAAAAAGATAACTCATCTATCTTTTGCCAAATCAACACGAAGAGACATCAAAACCCGTCTCTTAGTTTTTATCGCTGTCCTGAACTTAGTTATTCTTTTTTGAAAAAATGAAAGTCCTCTCCTGTTGCGAGTTTGATTAATTAATTTTTTTTCATAAAATTTTTTACCACTCTATATAGACCAATGACCACCCTCACCAGATTATGTGAGAAGTTTGATAAACTCTCTATTGAAAATAAAAAAGAGACATTTTCTATTACCGATGTTAAAAAGATAATTACTGACGAAATCCAAATGATTGAAAATGCACGGGCAGGCAAGCCAAGGGATATTTTTCCATTCGGTAAGTATAAAGGTAAGAAAATTCAAGATGTTGCAACTATTGATAAGCCATATCTTGAATGGGTCATGAAACAGCCGTGGTTTGAAAAATTTACAGACATTAAAAGCGAAGTAAAAAAATATTTATAATAAAATAAAATTAAATCTTTATATATAAGATGGCCGACCTGAGCACCAAACAGACTACTTGAACGAAATTGAAAAATGGAACCTTGATGGCTCTATTAAAAAGCTGACAATTAAATGGACTAAGCCTGACATTGTATCTTTCTATGAGCAATACAAGCCGAGGGACGACAACGTGAAAGTAGTTATTCCGTTGGAGGCCACATTAGAAAAAATGATGGAGGAACAAAGCACTCCTTTTAAGGAAACAGATCTTGTTGTGAGAGAGACTGGAATTACCGAAATAAAGGCTAATGTTGGCGAAGAAATAGCTACTGCTACATGTACAGAAGAAGGATGTATATTAAAGAAAGATGTTGTTCTTCAATATGGAAAATATGCACACAAAAACATTGAAGATGTAGCCAAAATTGATAAACCATACCTTGAATGGTTAGTTCAACAGCAGTGGTGCCAAAATGTGGATGCCATAAAAAAAATTATTTGATATTTTATTCACAAATCTTTTTTCAAAAGAAGGTTCATAAAACATCGTTTTCTTTTATTTTTTTTTTCACTTGTCCTTTTCACGATGTTTGTTGAAGACATAGTCTGAAACAAAATAGTATATTTTCTAAACAAATATCTATTGGTCTTCTATGAAGTTAGCGATAACATTAACATTTGAACCATTATTAGCAGTAGCAACGGATTTTTGTGTAAAAGTCAATACATCACTAGGAGACAGATATATATCATAATTTCTAAGATTTATTTGTTGAGTTGATTGAGAATTTACATATAGTTTAAAAATTGTTGTTCCGTTGGCAACGGCACTCGCCTTTGTATCAGTATCCACAATTGAATACTTAGTATCGACATCTGCAAAACCCGATCCAGTTAGTGTTCCATTCAATACCATTTTTACTACACACGCCTTACTATCTTCATTTGTAATACTTATCAAAGTGGGATAAACATTTGAATAATTTGTTAAATTAGCACCGCCCGCATCAAATGTTGCTTTATTCCTGATACTAATAATAGGGCTTTCAGTTGTGTTTGCTGCTTTACTTCCTTCCACTTCGTTTGTTATACTTGTGTTTATTGTATTACTTCCTTCAATAAATAATCCAACACTTGCTGTTTTAAGAGTTTGAATTCCGTTAGCAGCATCATTCCTCATTAGTGCGGTAAATGGTAAAGTAGTGTTTCTTAGACTTACACCTGTGTTGGCATTCGCATGCTTAATAGTATGGACTAATTGAAATTCACCTGTCGTAGGATTTTCAATAGAAAACCTTATAGCACCAAAGCCTAAATATTGAAATTGAATTTGGAATACATTTCCTTTACTCCAATCAATAACAGGCATATCTTTTGTTCCATTGCACAGGTCATCCCAGTTTGCTTGTTGAATATAAGTTGTTGCCCCTCCTTTGGCTTGTAGAATACGCATCCCGACATTAGTTTTATAAAAATAAAAACCATTTGAAAAATCACTTTCACCAATTCCTACACACGAATAATAGGCTTTTGTGTCATCAGTTGTCCATATAGAAGTGAAGCGACCGACAACTCCCATACCCGTCCGATATTTTATTCTTCTTTTACTTGTTAGGATAGCATTCGCTGTGTTATCGGCTTGAGTTTTTAATTCGGCCATATTATCCAAAAATGACACAGACGATTTTGTTTCTGTTTTTGTTCATATCCTTGTATTAATAGTGTATGGAAAGATTTCCTGAACAACTGGAGTTGATTGTCCAACTAGTGTTTCTCCAAAAGCAGTTTTCATATTATCAGTTTTAATACCACCATCATATCCTACTTTGACATTTATAAAATCTCCGTCTGGATTTTGTGAGATTAAATTTCTCTGGTGAGACATATTGTGTTATAACACAAACGAGTTTGTTTATATAACGAGTTTATATATAAAACAAAAAAAAATTATTTAAATCATTTATATTTTATTCAGAAATCTGTTCATATCCATTATGAAATAGTAATAACATTTGCCTTCACTTGAAAATCTCGCTGAGTGATAGCCAGAGTGTAATGATTGAGACCAACATTTGCAGTAGTAGCCATCATCTCCCAGCGTCTCTCTTGAGAAAGGTCAAGCCCACTAATTTCATTCTGGTCTTTACTCCAAAGCGGGCGAGTGTTGTCAAATGTATCAACCCAGAACCAGTTGTATTGATAGACATTGCTATTTACCAAAGCACTACCTTCAATTTTATTTTTTAGATACATGTAATCTTCAAGGGTTGTATTAGCAGTGCTAATATTAAATTCTTGAAGTCTAGACCCGTCAAGGGTAGTATAGAAGGAAGTAATCTTCGAACCATTCCTATTACCGTTATCATACGCGGTATTCTTTGTTTCTTCATTATTGAATGCCGAATGGTAAATTTTCTTAATTCTCCGTCCGTGTCCTCTATCGAACCTCATAATAATGTTTTGACTTGTAGATGCCTGAATTGTGTTTTTGTATGAGTATGGATAGTCAATCGTAAAAGACATACCTTCGGCACTGCTCACTTTGTGTTGAATAGACTGGATAACATCAGGGTTTGTTTCAACCGCTAGAAACAAGTTTAAGTTTGCTACCTGTGAATTAGTTGTGCAAGGAAAAGAACCTTGATTTGCTGTGTTAATAGTGGTAGCAAGACCTGTATTAGCATCAACACCACCAACATGATAAACAGTTCTGTTACTAGCCGCCCAAACAATTCGCATGGTCAGAATTTCAGGAAACATAATAGTCTTATCAAGTGCGAAAATAGTATTGTAAATCATAGACAATGGAATCTTCACATAAATAATGGGATCTGTGTTAGCACCACCAATACCTCCCTCAAGATACTTCGCCTCAGTGTATGAAACATTCACAGCAGACAAAGCACCCGCTCCAGTTGTCAGCAAAGTATCATCATGTCTTCGTGCATTAAGTGATGGAGGAGCAATAGCCCCAGCAATAGCATTACCAAAACGATTTAATGTTGCCTGAAGGTGACCATCGGTATCAATACTACCAGCTACAGTCGCCACACTTGCCTGTTGTCCAGCATACACGTTAGCAGTAAATGCTGTTGTTGCTCGCCCATCAGCATTACACTTTTGAAGCATACACCCAACACCATTACCTGCTCCATGGTTCTCAAGTGCCAAAAAGTCCTTCAATGAAGTCTCAGGCTTCCAAATCATTTTCGTAATAGTTCCGACATTATTCAAATCACACAAATAAACACCACTACGGGTTTGAAGTTGAATCTGTCTAATCATACTCAAACAATCCATAAAAATACGATTGTGTCTATCTGCAACTCCTGAAGCACCTGGGGCGTAAGTGAAACTCAGCACAGACTTTGCCAAGTCAAATGGACGGCTGATAAGGTCAAATGTGCTTTCTTGACCGCCCGCTGAAGTAACAACAACATTTCCTGCTCCTTCGCGAGGAGTAAGTTTGTTAAGGCGATACGAACGCTGATATAATCAGTCTTACTGAAGTCTAATTCTCCGCCGTGTTGAGTTGGCATTTTGTTTTTAGGTTTTTGGCAGTTGTGAAATTAACTAATTCACCAGAATATATTAGAAAGATTTTAAAAATCTTTCAGCAAAAATAAAAAATAAAAAAATAAAATAATTCCAAAATTAATTGATATTTTATTCTGACTTCGTCATCATAAAACATCGTAAAAAAAATAATTAATGGTTGTCGATGTTTGAGATTATAGATTCAACAAGTTGAATCCATAGCGAGAGTGCGTAGCACGAAGCGCAATTCTCAAATATCATCGGGATTTCAACAAATTGAAAAATGAATTAAATAAACTAAAATAATTAGTTTCACGATAAACCAATAAAGTCATAACAATACCTAATCCATTAAGATTTATAGCCTGATCGTTTTCGTCTGTAAGATAAAACCTATATACATTATTTGAACTGGTTGATAATTTCTTACCATACTCTGACCCACTTCCGTCGTATATAATGGCACCAAATGGAATTTCGTTGGCGGTGTATATTTCTTGTAGCACATGATTATCACCTTCCCCCACTAAGTCCGATTGAAGGTATAAAGTCTTTTCTCCAGTTAGAATAATCACATTTGGCGATTTAATGAAATCATTAGCGAAGAAATATGTTGAATTTCTATCAAATCCCATAACCTCGTGAATACGTGTATCACCATCAAATATAAACCGCGGTTGAATACCTCCGTTATTTGAAACACTGAATGTTAATTTACCATCCTCCGCTTCTGTGTTTGTATTGTTGCTTGAGACAACATAAGTATAATCATTTGGACTTTCTGTCGTCAGTACCTCAGCCAGTTTATTTTTTAAGTTGTTCATTGTGTAGTTTCCCTCAGGTATCGTAATTAAAGCCTCATACCCGTCTTCGCTGAGTGTAAAAGTATTATATGGTGAAGCCACAGAGTAATACGATTTCGGCACATAGATATGAAGAATTTTACAATGTGTGGGATTGTCTAGTGATTTTAAGTTTATTTCGTGTGTAAAGTCGCTGTCTGTGCCTGTTATTCTATTTTTACTATTTATGTAATAGATACCCGAACTTCTCCCTCCCTTGTACTCCATCGTAAGTGCTTTTTATAAAAACCACCTACAACCTCAAAAATCTATATATTAGAAAATATCTTTTACAAAAAGGTGTCAAATCCATACCCATTCTGTGCTTTTAATTTCTCCGCTTCTTCTTCTTTTAAGTCTGTATAGCCACTAGCAAACTTAAATCGGTTGCCTTTCGCCCGCTCCATTAAAAATCTCATACTATGCCAACCGCATGTGTCTGAGGTGTTTGATTGTTGCTTTACTTGATTGACCTTCATTAACAAATAACTATCGGGATGGCTTCGGTCAATTAGTTGTTTCATTTGTTGTTGAAAGTCTTCTGTCGGCTCGTAAAGTGCTAATGGGTCATAGACTTCAACACTCCTGTCTTTATCTAGACTTATCCATACGGCGATCCAATGAGACCCTGATTGATTGTGGTTGTCCAAATTCATAATAAATCCGTATCGTTTTCTGCTTCCGGGCTTCAACTTGTAGATTTCATCACTTGCTATTGCTCCGAGATACCATCCATATTTTTTTCATTATGTCATCTATTTCATTAGTCATTAAACCGCGACCCTCTCCCTCTTGCTGATATTTATCAACTTCACTCTCATTCGCTTTGCTCATTCTCGTTTGTTGATAAACATCGTCTGTCTGTGGTTGCTGTGGCTCTGGCTCTGGTTGCTGTGGCTCTGGTTGCTGTGGTTGCTGTCCAAAGAACGCATCTCCAACTTCGTTGGAGTGCTCTGGTTGCTGTGGCTGTGGCTCTAATGGTAGTGGTAGTTGTTGTGGCATTCCCTCGTCAATATTCAAATCTGTTGAAACTCGTTTATCTAAATTTGGATCGGAAGTCATTTTGTTCGTTAGAGTATTTACAAAATCATGTTTGTTGATTGCGTGTTTCCAATCTTTGCGGGCTAAGTATTTTTTTATTTTTGCTATTGAAAATACTTTATTAATCATTTCGTCCAATGTATGGTGTAATTTCCTACCTGTACCTCCTTGTTTCCCCATATACTCATCATACTTAGCATAATCTGCTATTTTCTTTTTTATTTGTTTCTCATTGTTTCCTACATTAATTTTAAACCTTTTTACCATCTCCATAATCCATTCGCTATTTTCTCTATGTTTCAATTTTGTATGTCCGTCCATTTCAAGTTTCCTTTTTAAGGCCCGCGATAAATCAACGATTTTTATTTCTGGTAAATACTTTTTTGATAAGGCATCTTTCATTGTTTGCTTAAATTGTAAATTTTTAACATCATTTTCCGTAGATTGCCCCTTTTTTTCTGCTTGTGCTAGTGCTTTCCTCATATCAGTCAGTTTTACATTTTTCTGTTGCAATAATTTAATACCATCTGCTGTTTTTTGTATCATTCTATCAGTCATTTTTTTAATCTCTTCATCAGTATAATAAGCTGATTTCAAAAGTTTTATGTTTTCATCTAGTTCAGTGTCTTCTGCAGTGGGGGGTTTTGGAAGTGGTGTCGCTGGTGTAGGTGGTTGATTATTCACCGCTTGTATAAGTTGTGGTTGATATTGTGGCGGTGGTAATGCTTGTATCCTATTTTTTCTGTCTTCTTCATATTTTACATCTTCTATGAGTTTTTGCTCCCTTCTTAGTTCTCTGGCTTTTTGTTCTTGTCGTTCATTAATATCTGCTAGTTCTCTTTTGTGTTCTCTGTCCTTTATTTCTTTTTGTTCCTCGGCATCGGCTATGTCTTTTCGTTCTAGCATTTTCTTTTCTTCTATCACATCTTCCCTCTTCTTCTTTTCCTTTTCTTCCTCGTCATGTACTAACTCATATTTCTTTTGTAAGTTGCTTTGTATCTGGTTTCTGTTCTCGTGTTCAAGACGATTGAAATCAGATTTGATTATTTTTTCTCTTGGTTTGTGGCCCTGCCTTTGTGGCCTCGGCTTACCAATATATTTCAAAAACAACTTAACGATTTGAAGCGTGCTCATATCATTTGTTTTCTTACCAAAATTAAGATAATATTTTTTACCCTTCTGGATAATATATGGTCTCCCGCTCTTATTCCTATAAACTCGCGGGGGTCTTACCTTAGGTTTCCTTGTTTTCTTGACTACCATTCTATACAAACAAAAAAATATTTCTAATATTTTAGAATTTGAAACAAATATCATCATTTAATGAAACTTAGCCCCGCTTGCGGGGCAGTTGATGAAACACGTTTCATCTAAACTTTACAGCCCCTCCTCGTTGCTTACCATATCCGAGTTTTGCGGCAGTAGCACTAACACTACCCGCGTAAGGCACCCCAACACTACTCAATGCCCCCGCAGTTCTAGAGATTACCTTATTATCGCGAAGGAATTTATTAACAGCCAAGGCAGTTTTTCCGACCTTAGCCCAGTTAATCTTTCCTCCCTTTTGTCCGCATCCCTTCTTCTTGGTTTTCTTTTTTCCTCCCTTCTGTGGCATTGATGGATTGTATCCGATGTTATATCCTGATGGTTGTGAAATTATCACTGGCGATACTGGCATATATTAGAAAGATTTTAAAAAAATCTTTCAGCAAAAATAAAAAAATAATTCTAAAAATATTATTTGATATTTTAGAATTGCGTTTCGTGCTGTCGCACTCTCACTTATTCTAAAACATCGTTTTTCGATGTTTATGAGCAAGCGAAAATGAGCAAAGCGAATGAAAGCGATGCTCATAAATATCATTATTTCAGGCAGCAAAATTTTTTCTTAACTCATCATCAACACTTGAGACATAAAGAAAATTAAATCTCTCCTTTGTTGCTTCGTGATACTTTTGAAGAAAGTAATCAAAGTCAAAAGATAGGTCTAAGTGTTTATACGAGTTCCATTTTATCCTGAGACTGGCCCGGAAAGATTAATAAATAGTCTAATTGCTTAATGGCTTCTGGACGTAGGTCGTTCAAATACTGACTAGACATAATAACCTTACTTTTATAGTGTCTGTTCTTTTTTAACAAATCACTTACGGACTTGTCTCTTAATCCACTCCCTAAATCATCCAAAACAAAAACAACCTCTGGAGAAATATACTTGCTTGGTCTCACCTCCGCAGCGCTCTGTTTCTTTTTTTCTTCTTTTCCAAAGTATAAAAATTGTGGTTTCTCTATTTCCTCTTTATCCTGTTTTACTTCTCCTTCGTGTTGCTCGTCATGTCTGTTCAGTTTGTCTAACTCATAATCAATGACATTAACACCATCTGATTTAAGAAAGGTATATATTGCCATTGGGTTGCCTCTGTTCTTAAAGTGCTTTACCATTGCTTTATAAATGTAGTCCTTGTGTATCGTTGAAGCAATAATGACAATACGGGTTTTTCTGTCTGTCGTCCGTTTCAGTATTTCAAAGAGTGCTGTCGTCTTACCGCTCTTCTTACGGGCGAGTAGAAATATGTTAGTATACGGCTCATTAAATAATTTATAACCTTTTGCTTTTTTTGTTTCCATCACCCTCTTGTTTTACGGGCTTCACCTTGACATTATTGATTTTTTCCATTGATATTTTAGAATTGCGTTTCGTGCTCCGCACTCTCACTTATTCTAAAACATCGTTTTTTCTTTATTGTTTAATTTAAATCGGTTGTCGATGTTTATGGAAGGGACTTTGTCCCTTTCCAAACCCGCGGGGGTATGGTATTCACCCCCTCCAAACAAATATCAGCCTAGAAACTCTAGGCATACAACAATTCGGCCTGCTAAATTTCCTGTGTCAATATTTCCGCTGTCAGTTTCAAGGACTTTAAATGTATATTGTCCGTCAGTCCATCCGACAACACCCAAATTATAACCGAGGTTTGAAATGTTTGCTGTGGTGCTGTCCGCAAATGTTCCAATAATTCCAATTCTATCCATGTAAAGAATTCTGGTTTTGGTTTCGGTCTGATCGTTCATATAGTGGATAAATTTTACATTCATTTTGGTGGGTGTGAATGACATTTGGATATTTTTATTAAATGTTTTGCTTCCTCCAGCAAAATCATTGCTCAGAAAAATAATCTTTTGGTATTTATATTCAGTAGCCATGATTATATTACTGATGATAAACTTTTTAATAACAAAAATATTTTCGCGGACTGCCTGCAACTTTTACTCACGGGTCGGCGATAAAAAAAATGAGAGTTGTGCTTATTGTATAAAGCAAGGGGTAGATACAGGGTTTAAGTGTGTTTTCATAAATAACGGAAATAATATGTGTCGTAGTTTTGATGAGGCTTTGCCTTTAATGTGTGCTGGCGATAATAGATGGTATATGACACATATCTATGAATGTGATAATTTATTATTTAAAGATAGCGATAATAAACGATATAAAAGGATGCCAGATTATAAACAAGGTAAAATATATGCTATTAGGTCATATCAAACGGAGCAGGTGTATATTGGTTCAACAACTCAACCATTATACAAAAGACTTTATGCTCATAAAAGAGAATATAAATGTTGGAAGAATGGAAAATTTAATTATATTTCGTCTTTTGAAATCGTCATTTTTGATGATGCTTATATTGAATTAATTGAAGAATTTCCTTGTAATAACAAAATGGAACTTGAAAAAAGAGAAGGTGAATGTATTAGACAAACAGAAAATTGCGTAAATAAAATAATAGTAAGAAGAACCAAAGATGAATATTATCAAGATAACAAAGAACAAATAGTACAAAAAATGAAAAAATACTATGAAAAAAATAAAGAACATTTAACACAGAAAATGAAAGGATACTACGAAGAAAATAAAGAGCAATTATCACAGAACAGGAAAGGATACAGAGAACAGAATAAAGAATATTTATTAAAAAAGAAAAAAGAATATTATAAAGAAATAAGACAAAAAAAAATTACTTGTGAGTGTGGTTCAATTTTGTCAGTACATAGTTTATTACCTCATAAATTAAAGGAAATACACTATGACAATATGATCGGATTACCCGCTTTTGGTTTTTAATTTATTTTTGGAGACGGGCAGATTATCCCAATAAGAAGCGTAAGCACACCTATAAACGTGTTAGCATTAGCACAACTGATTGTCGGGTCGCTCAATCTAACAACACACAAAATGATTATGCTACATATAACTGTCATCTGAACAGCATATTTAATTAATCTTGCATCTGTCCTTTCTTTAAAGCAACAACATCGCCACTCATCGTTTATCTCGTGATCTAATTTTTTTTCCTCATTCTTCAATGAAATATCCAAAACACGGTTCTTCAACTCTGGTGTTAGTTCGCCATCTGCCATATCAATGAGTGGAGGTGGAGGGTGTAATCTAGGTGGCATTGATATTACGGATTTCTGCTAATTGGTTTTTTAAATCGGCTATATCATTAGTTAGATTATTATTTTCTTTTTCTAAATTAACTACCTTTTCCGCCATATGTTGAAAAGCACTAACCAGTATTAGTATGAAGTCCGTGTATGATATACCTTCATAATTTCCTTTTCCATCATCTGACTTTAGTCCACTTTCAGACACAAATTCTGGAAATATTTTTTTTTACTTCATCCGCAATAAATCCGTGGTTCTTTTTCTGTTTCTTTTCGTCTGATTTCAAATAATATGAACAGCAGTTTATTTTCATAAGTTTATCGCAACAATCCCCGCAGTCTAGTGTTTTAATATCTGATTTTAATCTCCTGTCTGAACCAGAAGACCAAACATTCGCTCCTGCTGCAATAAAAACATATCCTGTATTGTTTTCACCATTTGATAATGAAGTCGACCAAGCATGTAATAATCCACCTGTATTCATTACCACCGCATAACCTGATGAGTCTCCTGCTTTCATAAATATTTGTGGGTTGGTCGTATTTGATGGTCTTTTTCTTAATGTTAAAAATCCGCTGGATGCTGTCGTCATGCTTGTATCACTCTGAGCATAGATTACTCCAGTCCCCCTCGCATAGAAATTTAAATCTTGATTGGTACTGCTTCCCGTAGCATATATTGAATTATAACCAAAACCAACTCCCTGTGTCCCGTTGCTGTATCTGAATTCAACACCGCCAGAAGATGCTCCAAGATTGGCTGTGACATATAACCCGACTGGTGTAGCATGAGACCCACTTCTTGCTTCCCCGCGTATGTCGACTGTGCTATTAACAACAGATATCCCAGCATTTGCCGTTAGTAATCCACTCGCAGTTGCCGTTGTTGTTGATATCCCCGCACTAGCCGTTATCAATCCTTTTGTCCATAAAGTCCCGTTTGCCCCATTCAATGACATTAACAATTGTTCCGAAGAATTCTCCCATATAAAACCTTGTGATGAAGCATTTGCAACTCTAAATCTGATAGATTCGGCACTAAAATCATTGCCTGCAACCGCAGACCCTCCACTGAATGATTTGCTAGCCCCAGACGACACCATATACATTCCCCAGTTATAGTCGGTAAGACTAGAAAAGAATATACCTGTATTATTTCCTCCTTGATTGAAAACATCATGAAGCAGTATTTTAGCACCACTCGCCGTAATCTTTCCGCTAGCCGTTAAAGTTGTTGTAGTCATGCCAGCAGTCGCCGTTAATGTAGTTCCCGTTATTGTTCCGCCATTTGTTATGTTGTTTGAATTCATATCCAAAGCACCATAAAACCGCATACCGCCAGCATTGTTAAAACGGACAATGTCAGACGAAGCACTTTTATTATCCAAAAGTTTTGAAATATAAAGTCCCGCCCCTTTTACATCAGATGCTACATTCGTAAATACATAACCTCGTTGGTTCGCTGTTCCACTTGTAGCAGTATTTAAAGTAAATAAGAAATACTGATAATCTCCTGATGTCTGTGAAAAGAATATATCACCTCCATTTTGGTTTAATATCCTCGCCCCATTATATGTTATATTTCCGCCATTAGTGATAGTTTGATTATGAAAATCAGCATTGTTCGTTAAAGTTAGATATTTTATTGTAGTGCTCGCCCCATTAAATGTTTTACTTCCTGTTATTGTTTGGTCTGTTGTTAGTTTTACATTTTGCCCGTCCAATGTGTCCGCATACCCTTTTGTCGCTCCGTCCGTCGCTAATGTCGGAGTTCCAAGGTTGGCTATTTTGCTACTATTACAATCTAGCCCCGAAGCATTTACCCAACCGACGATTACCCCATCAATAATAAAACTTATTTTTTTCGCAGAAATTTCAAAGTTGTAATATGTTGCAGTTTTCATATCCAAACTAGCAATTGACCCGATATTACTGGTAGAATTGAAAACGATGAATGTGCACTTTGTTGTTGAATTGATTGGATTTCCTGTTATTTCAACACCACTGCTATATGTCTTAATTCCTGCTATGGTTTGGTTTCCTGTTAGTTTCACATTTTGCCCGTCTAATGTATCCACATAACTTTTATTTGCTCCGTCCGTTGTTGCTGATGGTGTGGCTAAGTTTGTTATTTTGTTGTTATTCAAAGATAGTGTTGTTCCAGTTGCGGTTATAATTAAAGTATTACCCGAATATAACTCAACATATGAACCCGTTATTTGTATCGGATACCAAGTCGCTGTTGCAGTTTTTTGTGCTGCAATCATTCCTATTTTTGTATCAAAGGCTATGCCGATGCCGTCAAAAGTAGAAGGATTGGATGAACCACTTACTTCTAAAGTTGATGTAAATTTTTTATTCCCTGCTATGGTTTGGTCTCCTGTTAGTTTAACCACCGAAGTATCAAAAGTAGAAACATCCACACCATCAACAAGATTAACATTTGTTATGCTTTGGCTTTTCATATCAATACCCGCACTAGCATTTATTATACTGCTAAATGTTTTAATTCCTCCTATGGTTTGGTCTCCTGTTAGTTTGACCACCGAACCATCAACTGCGAGATTTGCGAGATTAATTCCATTATATGTAGAAGCCCCTGAAATAGCATAACCATTCATATTTAGTCCTCCCGTCATACTAGCATTTCCGTCTAATCTAAGAAAGGGTGGTGTGGTGTTTCTCCATTGCCCCGTGCTATACATAATCAGTTGATTATCTGCTGGAAAACCTGTTATTGTCACATCGCTATGTGAGTCTATATTTCCAGCTGCTGACACCTTATTATTATTATCATTATGCTCAAATATCCATTCATCAACACCTTTGTCATTTAGTAAATTAACTCCTGTTATATTCTTCATTCCCATACTAATGTTGCCTGTTTCATCAACATTTATCGGAAATGTTTTATTTACCCAGTTTATTGAATTATATGTTATATAACTATTCATCGCCACTGGTGCTGTAATGACTACATCTGAAAGTGTATCAATTGAACCAAGGGCTGTATTCTTCCATTTGCCTTCTACATCGTTGTAAGTTAAGTATTGTCCGCTTGCTTGTGCAAATATGTTTGTGTCTATCAAATTATATAAACTGGTTTGGTGTGGATTGGAAGTATTAGAGCGGTGTTGAGTCGAGGCTTTGACTTCATCATTATCCCTTACTCGTTGCCCTGTGTAGTATAAACGGCTTCCTTCTTTAATGTCCGTAGTTGATTTTAAAGCGAGCCGTGTATCAAAGCGGTTATCAGTCCAATAATAATTAAGTCCTTCTTTTAGGTCAGTTGTTGATTTTAAAGCGAGACGTGTGTCAAAGCGGTTATCAGTCCAATAATAATTAAGTCCTTCTTTAATGTCCGCGGTGCTTTTGGTAGCCAGTCGTGTATCAAATCGGTCGTCAGTGTAATAAAGATTTATTGGGTCTGCATCTTCTGGCACTCTGTCTGTATTCAGACCAACTATGTTTGTGTTCGTTAAGTCTAAGTTAAGTATGTTTAGACTATC
This sequence comes from Paulinella micropora, assembly GCA_019918135.1. Classification (NCBI taxonomy): domain Eukaryota; phylum Cercozoa; class Imbricatea; order Euglyphida; family Paulinellidae; genus Paulinella; species Paulinella micropora. The sequence goes on from WBZZ01006103.1 coordinate 203,001, forward strand.
AACAGCCAATTCTGACAATCCCAAGAGAGACTTATATTGCGACATATTATATTAAATAAATATTTTAATTTTTTATTTTTGTTAAATTATACTAACAAAAAATATAACTATATAGTGTAGTATCAATCATCTGTAATCAATGCCGTCAAAAGAGGCTTCAAAAGAAAACGGGAAGAAAGCAGTTCAAGCAAATAGAGAAAATGCTGAACGGCGAAAGGACGAATGGGCCCGTGAAAGGCTTCGTAAAAAAGGAGAATTAAAAGAAGCATCGGTGGAAGAACTTATTGAGACTGATGCTGAAGTTAGTGTTGCGAAAGAGATACTTAAAAATCCTGAGATTGAAGATGAATCAAGCGAAAGCGATAGCGAAATTGATATGTCTGAGGTTATTGCAAATCATATGCTTAGAAAGATAAAAAAGAATGCCAAAAAGCCCAAGAAGAAAAACACAAAGAAAGCACCACAACCCAAGAAGCCTGAGAATGACAGCGAAGAAGAAGAAAGTGAGAGTGAAGAAAGCGAAGATTATGAAACAACTGGCGTAAAACAGAGAGGTGGTAAAAAACGAAATGAAAAAATATCAGTTAATGTATATAACAATACACCAAAGAATAAAGAAAAAAGTAAGGAAGCAGAAAAGATTTTTCTAAAGTTCTAATGATATTTTGTTCTGACTTCGTCATCACAAAACATCGTCTGCGATTAAATAAAAATTAAAATTAAAAAACGATATTTTAGAATATAGATTCAACAAGTTGAATCCATAGCGAGAGTGCGTAGCACGAAGCGCAATTCTAAAATATCATGAGTGAAAATAATAATATTCAACTTGCGAACACCGCACAAGAATTATTTCGTCAGACTAAACCGAGGACTAGAGGAACGACAATATGGGCGGACAAAGTATTGGATATGGTCAATATTGATTTAATGGATATGAGTAAGGTTGCTACAAAAAATAAAAATTATAATTTTGCCCTTATTTGGATTGATATTCATAGTCGCTATGCTTACGCAATACCTATAAAGAATAAATTTTCTACCGCAGTTTTAGATGCACTCAAGAAATTACCAAAGCCAAAAGCATACATATCGGACAATGGCGGTGAGTTTAAAGGTGCAGTTGGTGAGTGGATGAGAAATAAGGGAATTGAACAATTTATGGTTGAAGTAGGTAATCATAATTCGTTAGATATTGTTGATAGATTTGTTAGAACACTTAGAGAAAGATTACACATATTATGGGCTTCTAATCGTAATTTTGATTGGATAAGTTATATTGAAGATGTTGTTTATTATCATAACAAGAAAGAACATTCAGCGATTAAGGCGGCACCAATTGATGTGTTTAAAGGAAATGATGTAAGCCAACAACATAGATATGTTGATAAATATTTATTTAGTTTCAAAGAAGGAGTCAGAGTTAGAAAGTTGAACAAGAAACATATTTTAGAAAAGGGAGGAAAGACATGGAGCAAGCAAATCTACACCGTCAAAGCCCGTAAGGGATATCGGATTGTATTAACAAATGATGATGTTGTACCACCTAGACATTTATTAAAGACTGACGCTACCGACGATCCGGAAGAGAAAGATATTAATAAAGAACTGAAACAACTAACTAAAGAAAAGCAAACAAAGCATTTACTTAAAAGAGAGGAGATAGACTCCGCCAACATTAGAACTTCTTCCAGATTAAGGAAGAAAAAAGAAATAATGGACTTGTAGTCTCACTTCTTTTTGCGATTAGGTAAGGAAATATTGGAATGATATTCAGCAGCCTTAGTGTAGAACGGACGCTTCTCGTGAATATAGTAGCCCTTCAAAGCCGACCAAGATTTGAAAACCCTTATCACCCCGTCGTCTCCGAGTGCCACGTGATAAGTATCTTCTTTCCCGGGGCTCGCCATCAAAACTCCTTCTTTGCAATCCGGAACATTATACTCAAACACATTATCAGGCTCGTCGTACTTGTTGGCAATCTTGACCAAAACTTTTTTCTCATCCCAATACTTTACAGCTTCATCCTCCTTCACCTTTGCTCCACCCACCTTATCGAAAGGACTCACATTTTTTGCTTTACGCTCAACCTCAGCCTGAGCCACAGGGTCTTCGTGAGACGGATGCTTGGCGTCAAGGGTGGTTGGAACTTCAGCAGGAACCTCAGCAACAACCTCGGCAACAACCTCAGTCAGTTGTCTCCTCAGTGGGCTCCTCAGCAGTCTGCTTGGAAGGAGACTTCTTCTTTGGCGGCATGGTACCTGCCCCACACCAAAAAGCACAAAAAAACATGTGTGGGCAGTGCCTTGAAGCAGTTTTTTTTCGTAAATAAATAATTTCGTATATAAAATATTTTTTTTTTGTAGCCTAGTAATAAGTGTGCTTTTATGTTGTTGTGAAATGTGTGTCATGTTCATTGATGAGAAGTGAGCAGGTAGGCAGACAGCACAGATCACACAACCCTACCTTACTCCTTCAATATACAATTTATACTTGACAATAACTTCCTCAAATGTTTTTCCGCCACCAATCAAATTTCTTGCGTAATTTTCCTCTTGATGGGACATTGGAAATTTATTTTTTTCTAACCATCTTTCAAAAAATGCTATTTCTTTTTTGGTCTCTTTTTCCTTTCTAATTCTCTGCCTTTTAACTTTCCTTGCATTTTCTAATTTCTTTCTTTCCTCTTGTATTTCATTGTCTCTTTGTTCGACAGCTTCGAGTCTTCGTTCTACCTCGTCAAGTTCAAGTTTAATTTGTCTTATCTTTTTTGACAAGTTTTTTTTCTTTGTCTCCAAGGCTATTTTGTCGGAAATAATTTTGTTCTTTCTTTTGTCTGAATAATATTCAAACCAATTATTTTCTTCTCTTTCAACATCATCATCGCTTGAAATTTCATTTTGATAGTCCTCGTTAGCCTCATCATCAACGTAATCACTCATCTCGTCAAGGCGAACTGCTATAAAGTAGGCCAAAAGTGCGAAAACGAAAAGTATGATTTTTTGTTTTCGCATTCTCTGATAAAAAACATTTGATAACATTGCGCATTGACTTAGGAAAAAAACCGAAACCAAAGCAAGCACCGACACAAAAAAGTGTTTTTTATGCTACTGCTCTTGGTATGGTGATGGTTGGTGTAATTAATAAGTTGGTGGTGTTGTTCGTCACTGTCGGCGGTTCAACTCCCACTGCTTACTCTTGACCCATTCCTGCCATCCTTTTTTTTTCTCTTTTTTGTAAATTCCTTTTTTTCTGATATTTTGTTCTGGCTTTGCCATCACAAAACATCATTTTTTTTTTCTTTAATGTCATTCGATGTTTTATGAACCTTCTTTTGGAAAAAGATTTGTGAATAAAATATCATTAGTATCCGTATGGTAATGTCGTGATCTGGTTTTCTTTTAGAGGTTGAATTACTCTTTTAGTGTAAGTAAATGAAAATATCTTTTGTAAATGCTCTGACGTAATTGTTTTTGTCTTTTTGTTTCTTGTTATTTTGCTGTTGGTGTGTATGATTACATTTCCAGCCTCTGCTACATTCTTTGCTATACACTTTTCTCCTTTTGTTTCTAGTAGGTCTTCTAATTCTTCATATGCCTTTTTAGATAGTTCAGTGTCTTGTACTTTCAATCCATTGCTTATGATACTAAACATATTAACCAAGTTCAATTTTTTACAAGTCTCGTAATTCATTGAAAATCCTTTTAATTTCATTTTGGTTGTTCCATCATTTAGTATGTAGCCGTATGATTTAGGTCCTGCTCCAATAAATGTGGTTATCTTTCTGCTTACCTTCGTCTTTTTGTCTATCAATTCGTCTGTCCATTGTCCCAATAAATCACCAGTCGGTATTGTTGTCTGTCCTTCTTTCTCATCTACGGAATAAATTACGCTGTCTGTGTCGTGATATAACACTCTATTACCTAATCTGTCCATCATATCATACAATCTCATTTGCGCATGTGCTGTTGTAAATAGTGCTACATAGATATTTGTATTGTAGGGGTCAGATACTTTTTCAGGGTGTAGGTTGTAAGATAGTTCTAGGCATTCTTTGTTTATCATATTGATAGATACTTCATTTATCTTCTTGTCATTTAGTATTTTGAATAGTTCGGCTTCACTCCTTATGATTTTTGTTTGTGTCTTGTTGTTTTGTTGTCCAAATTTTCCCCATAGTGAGTTTAGACAGAGTTTCGCTACTGCCTTTCTTCCTTCATTCTTTTCAATCTTGCTTTTGTCCAATTTGATTTTCATTTTTTCTTCATAGTCCTTAATGTAATTGTCATTGTCTTCTTCAGTTATGACATTTGATGGATAGCCACTTGATTCCTGTTTCACTCTTAGAAAGGTCTTAATGTATTCTTTGAATAGTTCTGTTGTCTGTTCATTCCAATCCCATAACTCATAAGTTTTGATCAGTCTGTAGCCTTTTTGTATGGCTTTGTAAATAAGTGGTGTTGCCCATGTGCCTGTAAGTGTTCTCTCTTCGTCTGTGTGTTGGCATTTGTCTTGTAATCCTTCCTTTCCACATTTATTACATATATAATACATCATCTTTCCTCTATCTTGACATGGTAGAACAGGATGAATTAGAGCTCTAGGCGGAAGTATTTTTATTTTTGCTACACCAAATGCTGTTTTATTATTCAACATATCATAGGCATCTTTTCCTCTTATTGTTTGGTGATGTTTCACAGGATAGGGGTCATAGTACATGACAGTCGGATAGAGAGAGCACACATCTATATACTTTGCATACTGATATTCACTCATAGATTTCCAGTATAGAGATAGAGCATTCGTCCTTCCACCAAACATAGCATGTCGTGGATTGATTGCTTCTTGCTCAATTAATGTCTCTTCTATTTCTCCTTTGAATTCTTCCTTTGTTCGTATCCTGTTCCATTGACACCCCCATATTGTTATTAATTGACTAACTTCCGGATGTTGCTTGATTAAAGTTTCGCGTAGTTTAGTTTCTTTGTATAGTTGTCCAAATGTTTTATTCACAGACCTTTCTCTGTTTAGTTCATTTCCATTGAAACACTCAGGACACCCATGCCAATAACAACCATGGAACTCATATGCCGTTTTTGTCTTTTCGTCATATCCGTCTAAGTAGGCTTTCACACCTTTGGGTAAGTTTAGTATTTTTTCTTTACCATTTAGACCATGTTGAATTTTAGCATTGTCCTTTTTTTCTCTGTATGCTAACCACTCCACACACATACGACTTGTTTTTGCTTTGTCTGTTCTGTTTGTCGGTATAACTGCTATGCTGTCCTCAGGCATGTAGTTTGCTTTGAATAGTGCCATACATGTAGAGGCGATAGTTGTGTATTGAAATGGATCAATTCCGAACTCCATAAATTGTTCCCTAAACTCAATACACCCCCGTCTTAGTATATCTACATCACTATGACAATATTCAATCATTTCTTTATTGAAATCAAATACTTTGTCTTTTTGCTCCCCATACCATTTTATGAAATCATCTCTTTTATTCTTTGAGAATGAGTTATATCCGTAATCGTCATGTCTGGTATTTTGCCTATGTATGTTTGATTGTCTGTTTTATTAAAGAAGTGAGGAAAGTATCATTTTTTCAATTCAGTAAGTCCAAATGTGTCAGGAAAGTCAGATAGAGGCATAGTTAGAAATGATAAACTATCTATAAATCTAATCTGTTCTTTCCCATTACCAATAGACATCATCATTATTTTACCACTTTCATATATCATAAATGGAGTTATGCCTTTTTCAATCAACCATTTCAATACAAATTGACAATCATATCCCCGTGCATTATGTGCTATGAATGTATAACCCTTATGTTTTACACCCAATGACCACTCGCAGAATTGTTCAATGTTTTTATGAATGATTGGTGTGCTGTCGTCGAAATATTGACTTTCAGAATGATTGATAATATGTGTTCCTGTCTCTTGATTTGCTTCAAAATCAAAGAATACGTATTTGGTTGATGGTTCATGTATCACTTTTTTCTTTAACTCACATTGGTGTGATAGAGGTTGTAGTTCTTTGCAGTTCCTACATTTTTCATATCCACATTTATATTCTCCTTTGTAAGTCTTAGCACAAGTGATACATTTTTTCTTTGTGTCGCATAACTTATTTTGTTTATGATTATTGAAACATTCATCATTCGGAAACTTTCTATTACACTCATTGCACATTTTCCATTTCGAAATATTGTCATATCCTTTACATCCTTCAGTTTGATATATATTACATTTGAATTCACATGCGTGATTATGTTCGTATCCCTTCATACATTTCTCGCAAAAGTTTCGTTTTGATAAGAATGCTTTCATGCTTGTTATGGTGTCGTAATGGTTCATGGTTTTTAGCATGTATATGTTCTTTTTGTCCATCTCAGTCTTATAGATAATTTTGTTTGGAAATTCCACAATAACAATGTTGTAGCCTATGTGCTTAGCAAACTCACTAATTTCAGAAAGCCTACATAAATCTTTCATGACACCAGCATCCTCATGTAGTTTGTTTGCCAGTTCGTCTTGGATTCTGCGTCCTTTTCTGATTTGCTCGTATTTCGTGTGTTCCTCAATCTTTGCTTTCGCTACAACGATTGCCCTTGCCAAACATATGTTGTCGTCATTGTTTATTTGTATCACACTTTTCTTTTTATACATGTCTGTTTCTGTTATTGCTTTCAATCTTGCTCCTCCTTCTGGCAACCTTACACCCACAAAATTGAAATCAATAAGTTCCATTGTTGCTCCTTCTTCGTCCATATAGTTTTCGTCGTTTGATTGCAGTATAGATTCTAATCTAGTCAGTATATCTTCCAAATTGAAATCTTTTACTTTAATTAATTTTTGGTTTTGTACATTCCAAGTTGAAGGAATAGCACTAATACGTATTTATATTAAGTCATTGTCTTTGTAAAGTGTTTTAAAGTCTTCAATTATAGATCCAATCATACCGATGATGCCCTCTAATGGAAACTTTTTCACTTTTTGCGTCATTGATTAACTTAACTTAATTGTATATACAGATTGACCCACAGGTAGTTTGTGTTCAGTGTCACTCCTTATCAGTTTATAGCCATTGACCTCTATTACTTGTGGCTCAACATATTTTCGTTCCCTTTGTTTTCGCTCAGGTTCAGAATAAAACCTTTCAGGGTCAGATAGTGCTCCCCTTGTCGTTGTTATGTCATAAAACCTAGTTCCGTTTGGCTTTTTAACATATAACTTGTTTTGCATTATCTGATATGTTATTTTTGCTTCCGCCAACTTGTCCAAGTTCCATGTGTGCCCGCCATAGTCGATGGTGTTCGCCATATATTTATTGGAATATATTTTTTCCAAAAATATTTTTATTTTATATATAAATATATATATATATATATATATATATATATATATATATATATATATATATATATAATATTATCTTATTTTTAATATGACATTCAATTTTTTTTCAGGTCTCAATTTTCCCCGACGATATTCTGGAGTCTAATAAGGTCAGCCTTGGTTTTTTCTCTTTTCTCTTTTGATTTTCTCAGTATGTCTGCCTTGTTTTTTTGATAATATTCTTTTGCTCTCATAAGTGCTTTCTCTTTATTTCTTCTTTGATACTCTCTCATACGTTCAGCGTGTTTTGCCCTTGCATCCTCCGCAGTATATGTAGGATGTCTACCCATTTTATATTATATATAATATATTTTTTATTATATTTAAATGGAATTTAATCAAACTCGCAACAGGAGAGGACTTTCATTTTTTTCAAAAAAGATAACTAAGTTCAGGACAGCAGTAAAAACTAAGAGACTGGTTTTGATGTCTCTTCGTGTTGATTTGGCAAAAGATAGATGAGTTATCTTTTTTTTAGAGTTTGAGAGAAATTCAAATATGGACTATTTATTGATTAAGAATGCTTGTATTGAATTTGGATGAAATTATGTATATTTTTATTGAAATTAATAGTAAGATGAATTTATATGAAAATAGCCTTATTTCATATAAAAAGATAAGTTTCCTATAGTGGTACCTATAGTAGTAAAGCTCTCATTCAAGCCTCTGTCTCCTCACAGGTATTCTTTTTTTCGCTTTCACAAAGATCTTATTCAAGCGTCTGTCTCACAGGTGGCAGTACACCCGCTTGAAATTTTTCTTTCCCACCCTTTCTTTTTACCCTCCCTTTTGGCTTTTTACTTTTTCACTTTGAACTTTTTAGACATTGTTTCAGTATTAACGTTGGACTTTTCAAGTGCTGTATCCTTTTATTAAACGAAAACTCTGCTGTTAAGTTTGGTACTTTGACTTTAAGTGGACTCTCATGTTTTCAATCCAGTGTGGCCGGCCCTTCCTGGGTATAAAGGAAATATTTTACGCCTATGACCAATATAATCTGTTGAACGGTGGCCCAGTTCCCTTTCAATATGCCTTATAACTTTAAGCCGCTCTTTGTTTGTGTGAAACGCTACGTCAGCACTGGAACGTTAATTGCCCAAATTATTTGATTTTTCGCAATCATGTCATCATGTACTGTTTTGCAGTCTCTTAGACTTATGTCCACCTCCGCTTCTATCACTTCCGCATTTTATTGCTGCTGCTGGTGCTGCTGCTGTTGCTGTCTGCTTCTCTACTACTGCTGCTGTGTGCTTCTCTACTGCTGCTGCTGTCTGCTTCTCTACGTACTACTACGTACTACTACTACGTACTACTACGTACTACTACGTACTACTACGTACTACAACGTACTACTACGTACTACTACGTACTACGTACTACGTACTACGTACTACGTACTACGTACTACGTACTACGTACTACGTACTACGTACTACGTACTACGTACTACGTACTACGTACTACGTACTACGTACTACGTACTAGTACTACTACTACTAACTACTACTACTACTACTACTACTACTACTACTACTACTACTACTACTACTACTACTACTACTACTACTACTACTACTACTACTAGGCCTAGGCCTTCGGTTTAATGAAGTTAACAATTTAACCTCTGGTCGATCCATACAAATCGTTAGCTCAAGAGCTATTGATTTAACTAGATGGTGACCTACGTCTCAAGTTATTAAAGGTAATGAGAAATTATTAAAATATTAAAGTATTAAAATAAAATGCCTTAGATTAAAAATATTAAAATAAAATAATAATAATAATAATAATAATAATAATAATAATAATAATAACAATAATAATAATAATAATAATAATAAAATAGTAATAACAATAATAATAAATATATATGGAATTAACAAATATATATATATGTATATATATTATATATATATATATATATATATATATATATACATATATATATTAGATTAATCTTTTATGAAGTCAAAGTAAAGTTCTAGTTCAGTGAGGAACGAGAAAAAAAAAAAAAAACTGAAATATATATAATAATATAATATAATATAATATAATATAATATAATATAATATAATATATATATACGTATAAATA
>WBZZ01006103.1:217500-220000 GCA_019918135.1 Paulinella micropora
CAGGTTACCGATAAAACTACATATGCGGCACGCCAAATTTGGCATGTTTTGCGGGCTCGCCGGCCCGGCTCGCCCGCAAAACACGTCATATTTGTGGCTATCAGTACCCTTGGTTTTGACCGCTCTGATATACTATTGCTTTTTGTACCCTTGGCTTTGACCGCTCTGAACAGTCACCTGGCACTTTCCTTCCCATATCAATATTTCAACTTTTTCACTCATCCCTACAGTTACGAGTGACAAGGCTTTAGTAAAAGAGTGACTATCTATCTATCTATCTATCTATCTATCTATCTATCTATCTATCTATCTATCTATATCTATCTATCTATCTATCTGCGTACACTGCCACCAGCGGTTATCACACTATTTAGTAGTTATAGCTATCAGTTACCGTACTGTAAACAGTTTAGAATGATAGTCTTACTGAATATGTTGATTGCGACGGCACCGTCACGGCCATGTTCATTGATACTTTTTTTTTTTTTTTTTTTTTTTTTTTTTTCCAGTCACTTGGAATCTTAATGATTAATGTATGAAACTCCTGGTGAGATTCAGTATTATTATTTTTTTCTTTTTTTTTTTTTTTTGCCTTCATTTTTTCTCTTTTTGTATCTCTTGATATTATACCTCTTCCATTTTATCGATATCTCTTCTGCACTTAGCTCTATTAGTGGCAAGTGTTATTATAGTATTAAAACATTGCTTTCGTAAAAAATAAAGTTATCGTACAATAGTGATGATGGGCGCGGCCCCGCCGATGCCCCGAGTGTGGAGCGGGGAACCTGTAGGCGGCGTGATGACATCTGATACGCCACTGACTTTTTTTTTTTTTTTTTTTTTTTTTTTTTTTTTTTTTTTTCACAGATCAGCTTTTAGTTGAATAAGAGAATACTTGCCACTAGTAGTGCGCGGGATAAGTGGGAAGCGTAAGACTTACTAGAAGGGAAGTCACACGGTGGAAAAGATGACAACCAAGCAATAAAACAAACATATTAACTTAGTATTGTATTAATATTAAATAATGAAAGAAAGGAAAATGCAGAATGAACTTTCAATATTAATAACTATTCTTGAAAGATAGCATGGCGACTGTTGTGCAGCTCTTTCGTGAAAGTTTGTCACTTTTCTTGCGCTGGCCTGTTCGAGTCCCTTGCACTCCAGTCTGTGTCCAGCACTTGAGTTCACTATTAATAAACTCGTGACGCAGGCTGAGGACCTCCTTATTTTTTTGCTGTGTTGAGGTGCCCACCGTCTATATCGAATATTATTAATAATATTAAATACAATCAATCTGTCACAGTGACTTCTTGGTCCTGAGTGGCGACTTCATTTGGTGTTCAGATATTAATAAGTTGAAACTGAAGTTCTCAGCAGCCCTAGTGCGGCTCTCCGCGACCACTCAGGGCCTACTATTAATTAACTTCCTAAGGTTACCGTGAATAGATATTTAATAATCAGTATAACCGTGTTGAACTATCTAACGACATGAAGATTGTGAAATACGGGTGACCGTGCCGTAACGTAGAGCGATTCCGTAATCTCCAGGCGGGGGCCAAGGATAACCGACAGACCGGACTCGAACATAGAGTAATGCCATCATCAAGTTATATAGCGTTAATAAATAACTATTCTTGAAAGTAGCTTCCACTTCAACTGAAGCACACTGAGACTCTAGCACAGGCCGAATGAAACCAGCTTTCCCTCCACAAAAACTTGCCTCAATTGAGCATAGCTCATAGAGGAGGCGGGAATCAGTTACTACAATATGTAAAGGGTTCTGTATTGAAGTACCGTTTGGAGCTGGCAAGTGAGTTGACCGGGGATGCCTAGGAGACGAATAAACAGGCAGAGAGTACCTCTGAGCAGTCCACGATCCTAAGATTACGGGTCTAGCGGGTAGTATCAATACTACTCAAGCTAACCAGATAAGCTCGGTGGCTGGCCCTTAGGCCTGCAGGATGGAAATTCTCCCAATACTGGCTAAGGTTTTATGACTGGTGTTCAAACTACTTGCATATTTTCATTAGCGCAGTTTGTTGTGACGGCGGCAACCACACCAACGAATGCTTACTTGCACTTCCAGTGCCATACAGCCACACGCAATACACACACACTAATCAGTACTTCCTCGATGCTGTTGATCCGATTAACATTGATACCACCAGAGACGGTAGAACAACTGTTGCTATGTCTTATCATGGAAGACCAAGCTTGCGTAAGACGATAGCCACGTGGGAAGAAACGATCGGAAACAAAACACCATTGCATCACTGCTTCCCGTGAAAAATGTTGCGAAATGATAACTTGCTAATATATCTAAGCCTATACTGACGATGCATAGGTCGGACCTCAAGCAGATGCTAGGGTTCTACTTGAGACCTGTAACTGTTACTTCAGTCAAGTGGCAAAAAAACCAGCACAACTTCGAACCACCCCCCCCCCCCTCCCCCCCCCCCCTTTTTTTTTTCTCCCATCAATATGTAGAGATTCGAACATG
>WBZZ01006103.1:250000-252500 GCA_019918135.1 Paulinella micropora
CTAGCTATAAAGGCAGTAGATAGAAATATTAAGGCAGTAGTATGGCATGTATTCCATCTATAAAGGCAGTAGATAGAAATATTAAGGCAGTAGTGTATGGCATGTATTTTCTTTATAAAGGCAGCAGTGCATGGCGCATACTAAGGGATGTATAATAATAATAATAATAATAATAATAATAATAATAATAATAATAATAATAATAATAATCATAATAATAATAATAATAATAATAATAATACTATTTACTATATCTGAGGCGTACTGACGCAGCTAATGGCATATCCTCAACGGACATAAGCCTCCAATACCCTTGTTCGAGGTCCTCCACCCCCCCGTGTCAGTCTCTCGCCTGATGATCGGGGCCACCGATGGAGCTCCTGAGGGCAAGACTGCACTAAGCCGAGGTTATTCCGCAGTCCCAGCAACCTCTTGCAAGACGTCACCGAATGTGCAAGTGCATACACCAAGCGCGGTTGCTAGAGCTGCCTCGAAACCCCACCCATAACAATCTGGTGTCTGCTGGGTCCTGGGCTATCAACCAGCATATGCGGAGTTTAAGATCTTTTACGCGCGCAACGACCCTCCTCCCCAGCATCTACCACCAAAGGGTTATGAGTTGGCGTCACAGTTTAACGCCTTGAGGCCATTGGGCTGGAACTCTGTTTAGCAAGTGTGACTAGGTTTTTTCATCGGGATTTCCCTCAAATATGTCACAGTCAACACTCCAAGGCAGATTTAATAATAATAATAATAATAATAATAATAATAATAATAGTGTTTCTCTGTCAATGGCTGATGCATTTCTGCACATGCGCCTCCATCGTCTCACCCGTGAGGGGAGTACGAAGAATTGACGATAAGCTCTAATGACACCCCCGCAAGGGCAGTTCCAACACTTCCAGACGGGCCGGTATGTTCAATGAAAATACTGGTCCAGAAATAGACCGGTATGTTCAATGAAAATACTGGTGGCACCGACAATAATAATAATAATAATAATAATAATAATAATAATAATAATAATAATAATAACAATACTACTACTACTACTACTAATAATAATAATAATAATAATAATAAGGCATGTATAATGAATAATATGAAGGCAGTACTGGTACTGTGGCATGACATAGCATAACATAACATGACATGACATAACATACGACATAGAGACAAAGAGAAAGACAGAAAGACATGCAGTGATGTAGCTTTCTGCTGCATGTGCGGCAAGAAAGATGCAGCGATGTCATGTCATGTAATATAATGTAATGGCAATATAATGGCAATGTAATGGCGATGTAATGGTAATGTAATGTAATGTAATGTAATGTATAAGGTAAGGTAAGGTAAGGTAAGGTAAGGTAATGTAATGTAATGTAATGTAATGTAATGTAATGTAATGTAATGTGAATGTAATGTAATATAATGTAATGTAATGCAATTTAATTCAAGTTAATGTGTGTATGTCATGTACCTCAGGTCGGTGATGTATTTCTGCTTGTGAGGCAAGAAAATGATGTACTGTAATGTATTGAAACGTAATGTAATGTAATGTAATGTAATGAATGTAATGTATTCTAATGTAATCAAATGTCATGTAATGCACTGTAATGCAATCTAATTTGTGTATGTTGTGTACCTCAAGTCGGTGATGTATTTCTGGTTGTGAGGCAAGAAAATGATGAAATGTATTGTAATGTATTGTAACGTAATGTAATGTAATGTAATGTGAATGTAATGTAATCTAATGTAATCAAATGTCATGTAATGCACTGTAATGCAATCTAATTTGTGTATGTTGTGTACCCCAAGTCAGTGATGTATTTGTGGTTGTGAGGAAAGAAAATGATGTAATGTATTGTAATGTATTGTAACGTTATGTAATGTAATGTAATGTAATGTAATGTAATGTAATCTAATGTAATCAAATGTAATGTAATGCCATGTAATGCAATGTAATGTGTGTATGTTGTGCACCCCAGGTCGGTGATGTATTTCTGCTTGTGAGGCAAGAAAATGATGCAATGTAATGTAATGCATTGTAACGTAATGTAATGTAATGTAATGTAATGTAATGTAAATGTAAATGTAATGTTATCAAATGTAATCAAATGTAATGTAATGCAATTCAATTTGTGTATGTTGTGCACCCCAAGTCAGTGATGTATTTCTGGTTGTGAGGCAAGAAAATGGAGCGCCCGCACGCGTGGTAGAGCGATGCGTTGGAATAGGCATCTATGAGAGAGAGAGAGAGAGAGAGAGAGAGAGAGAGAGAGAGAGAGAGAGAGGGAGGGAGAGAGAGAGGGAGAGAGAGAGGGAGAGAGAGAGAGAGAGAGAGGGAGGGAGGGAGAGAGAGAGGGAGAGAGAGAGAGAGAGAGAGAGAGAGAGAGAGAGAGAGAGGGAGACACACATACAGAGAGAGAGAGAGAGAGAGAGAGAGAGAGAGAGAGAGAGAGAGAGAGAGAGAGAGAGAGTGCGTTGTGTGTGTGTGTGTGTG
>WBZZ01006103.1:265000-294130 GCA_019918135.1 Paulinella micropora
ATTAATTGGAACTGCTTTAATTGTTGTGTGATATGTTTTATTATAAGCATCGACAACCTCATGAATAATAGGAACCCATTGAAAATTTTCATTAAATTCCCATATTAAGTTTAATTCATTTCGTATTGTTCTAATAAACCTATCAATTATTCCCATTGTTCTGTGGTCGCCTACTTGAACAGTTCTATGTTCAATATTATTTTGTCTGAAATATTCACTGACTTGCCCCTTAAACTCACCACCATTATCTGAAGTAATTCTTTCAGGAACTTTTTTTGTAAATATTTTTTTTAATCCTTCTAAAACATAACCAGTAGTTTTATTCTTAATTGGCTCAATCCACCCACGACGACTATATACATCTATAGCAACTAATCCAAAATTATAGTTAGCATTACCTTTCTTTGTTGCAACTTTTGACATATCCATTAAATCAATAAATACTTGACTTAGTGGTTTTGCTTCTGGTGATGTTATTGTGTTCCATATCTTTGCTGGCTTTGATTGAAAATGTATTTCGGCCACTTCTTCAAGTTTTTCTTTTCGCTCTGTCTGCTCAGGAGTTTCTTCTTGTTGTTGCGGGCTATGTTTATAGTCCATATTATATATCAATGAGATTTTCAAAGTCCAATGTCAAAAACAAAAAATATAAAATCATTACACCAAAAGGTAAGACAATTCATTTCGGACACTTAAAATATCAGCACTATAAAGACCGCATAGGGTTATACTCACATTTAGACCATCTGGATAAAGAAAGAAGAAAACACTATAGAGCAAGAGCAAAAGCAATAAGAAACTCAAAAGGAGAATTAACTTATAATAATCCGGAATATAGTAATTATTATTCTTATCATTTCCTTTGGTAAATTTAAAACTTTAAAAACATTCTTGAGACATCATCATTATTTTTTTCTTTCTTGCTTGGTTTTTCTGATTGATTATAAACATTAACCGATATGTTTGACTTTTTACCATTTCCTTTTTTAGATTTAGGCTTCGGCTCTTCTTCTTCGCTTTCTTCACTTTCACTTTCGCTCTCATTAGGTTCTGGCTCAGGCACAGACTTTTTACTTACTTTCCTCTTTGCTTCCGCTTTCTTTCTTCTTATTTTCATCTTAGCCATCTTTTCTGCAATGATATCGGTAAAATCACATTCTTCATCACTCTCACTGCTTTCTTCTGGTGTGTCATCTTGATCTTTTCCATTAATAATATCATTAGCAACACCCATTTCGGCCATGCGGTTTATCTTTTCCTCCATCTCTTCATCATCACCTACATAAGCCTTTCTACACTTTGCTAATTTCTCTTTTGCAATTTCAATCTTTTGTTGCTTTTTGCTCTTAATACTTTCCACAGCCTTACCCCAGTTCTTACGACTTGCTTCGGGAGACGGCATTTTAGAATCTCACTTCGTGCTTCGCACTCTCGCTTATTCTAAAAATATTCTATACTAAGATTAATATATTTTAGTATTTTTTAAATAAATAATTATTTATATAATCTATGTCGCAATATAAATCCTTACTTGGCTTGTCAGAAGTTGCAGTTGATAGTCTAGACATAAAAAACTTAGACCTTACCAACACAAACATAGTGGGCTTATACACAGATAGGGTGCCAGAAGATGCAGACCCCGTAAATCTTTATTTTACTAACAGCCGATTTGATGCGAGGTTGGCTTTAAAATCAACGACTGACTTAAAAGAAGGCACTAATTTATACTATACTGATGGTAGATTTGACACAAGATTTTCAAACAAGTCAATAGATGCTTTAAATGATGTAGTCATAACAGGCACACCCTCCAATAACCAATTACTCATTTATAGCACAGGGCAATGGAGAAATACAAACTCACCTTTTCTTAGATTGGATGGGCTCACTATGATGTTTGGAGATTTGAATATGGGAAGTTTTAATATAGTAAATGTCGGTAATGTTGATGGTGTTGATGTTTCTGCCCTTGATAGTGCTGTGGTTAAATTAACAGGAGACCAAACCATAGCAGGAATTAAGACATTTAGCAGTATAATAAATGCTAGTGCGGGGATTGATATGAAAAGCCAAAGTATAACAAATGTCAATTTAGTTGATGGTGTTGATGTTTCGGCTCTTGATACTTCTGTTGTAAAACTAACAGGAGACCAAACCATAACAGGGAATAAAACATTTACTACTTATGTTGCCGTAAAAGATTCAAATCCATTAAATACAGGTAAGTTATTCTTCAACTACAACAATAATATGGGCTCTATCTATTCGTCGGAAGCGGGTGGGGCGACGGGCTATCCATTATCTTTTGTAGGCTCGTCCATACTTTTTGCTCCAACAACAGGGGGCGGAATGACATTGACAAATAATGTTTTAAATTTTAACAGCACGACAGCAATCAGCGGACTACCCGCACCATTCTATGATGGGGATGCTTCAACAAAAGCATATACCGATACGAAACTAGCCAAGGACGGAACAACGGCTATGACTGGTAGTTTAAATATGGGTGGATTTTCAATAACAAATGTAAATTTGGTTGATGGTATTGATGTTTCGGCTATTGATACCGCAGTCGTCAAACTAACAGGAGACCAAACTATAGCAGGAACCAAAACATTCAGCAACATAATAAATGCTAGTGCGGGGATTGATATGAAAAGCCAAAGCATAACAAATGTTAATCTTGTTGATGGTGTGGATGTTTCTGCCCTTGATACTTCGGTTGTCAAACTAACAGGAGACCAAACCATAGCAGGAAATAAAAAATTTACTTCAACAATAGAAGTGCGGGGTGCTACTGGTCCAGCCGCTTTTGATGGTATCGGTATTGCCTTTGATACGGCGACAAATATAGGAGAGATTGTGGCACAAAAAATAGCAACCGCGGGCTATTATCCAATACAAATAACAGGGTCATATGTTGATTTATATGCTGGGGATAATGTAATAGCGACAGCAACGGGCACGACACTATCTTTAAACAACAGAAAAATTACAAATTTAGCCACACCAACAGCAACAACAGACGCAACAACGAAAAGTTATGTAGATACATTAGACGGACAAAATGTGAAACTAACAGGAAACCAAACCATAGCAGGAATTAAGACATATAGCAGTGGTCTTGAAATAACGGGAAATTCAACGAATGCGACAACAAAGGGCACATTCGTGGTTTTTAACTCCACAGCCAATATCGGGTCAATTGCTAGTTTGGATATGAAAACTGCAACATATTACAACTTTGAAATTTCTGCCAAAAAAATAAGTTTTATTATTGACGGGACGATAGTCGGTTGGGTAAATGCTTCGGGGCTAGATTGTAATAGTAGCAAAATAGCCAACCTTGGAACTCCGACATTAGCAACGGACGGAGCGACAAAAGGGTATGCGGACACATTGGACGGGCAAAATGTAAAACTATCAACAGACCAAACCATAACAGGAAGTAAAACATTCAACGGGGCTAGCACTGTGATAAAATATCTAACTTTAACGAACAATGCCGATTTTAATAATCAAACTATCACTAATGGCGGAAATATAACATATAATGGGGCGAGGATATTAAACCAAAATGGAGGAGATATATTCTTTTCACAGACGACGGGTGATTATCAGTATTTCTTATTTACTCTAAATACCGCTACAAGCGGAACCGCAGACCAAAGAGGTTATGTATTCACGAATGTAGCATCTGATGTAAAAGGAGCGGGACTTTATATTTCAAAACTTTTGGACAATAAAAGTGCTTCGTCCGACATTGTCCGTTTTAATAATGCGGGCGGTATGCGGTTTTATGGTGCCTTAGATATGAATTCAAACAACATAACAAATGGAGGAACAATAACTGGAACGACAATTACTTCAACCGCGGGTATATCAACAACGACATTGGCAACAAGCGACAAAATAACAACTGCATCAGGCAAACCAATAATCATAGGCAATACAACGAAAGGCGCAGGGGCGACAGGTGGTTTAGAATTATATGGAACGGTGAGCAACGCCGCGGGACCACATATACAGGCAATAACGACAGCAGACACTCATCCACTTTTTCAAATGTGGAATTATGCTCATAATGATATTAATTTAGGTTTTGATGCTTATGTGTCGGGAGGGGTATGGAAATCATCTTCTGCGACATCTAACTTTATAATACAAAAAGGCACTAATCTTACTTTCTATTACAAATCAGGAGTATCGGCTGGAACTACTATATCATCATGGGGTGAGGCAATGAACATAAGCAATGCTGGACTATTGACAGCAAATGCGGGTATTACATATTCTGGGGTGCTAACAACGGCATCGGCAACAACTAATGGGGCAAAAATAGCAATTCAAGGACAAACAGACGGGGGTAGTAGCCGCGGAATATTTGTATGGGATGCTACTGACCCAAACTGGGGGATTTATATGTCTCAGTCTGGGACAAATAAAACATTAAGTGGAACAGGAACAGCGCCAGCAGGAGGAGGCGGAGGATTAACTTCTTATGCTATTAGATTTAGAGTGAATGGTTCTTCAACGAGTGGGTTCATATGGGAGAATAATTCAAATACTGCTTTAATGTCATTAAGAGCAAGCGATGGGCAGTTATGGGTATTGTCTAATCCAATTCAATATTCAGACAAGAGAAAAAAAGAAGATATAAAGGAATGTTTAGGCTTAGATTTTATTAATAAGTTAAATCCAGTTTGCTATCGTATGATTGATGACAAAAAGAAATGTAGGACTGGGTTAATAGCACAGGAATTAGAAGAAATACTAACAGAAATGGATATGCTAGATTTTGGCGGATTTATAAAAGAAAAAATTATGGTTCCGTGTCCAAAGCAAAGAAAAGAATACGAATTGAAAGGTGTGAGTGTTAATCCAGAAGATGTTAAATGTGTTGATAGTGGTGATGTCGGTTATGGTATAGGTTATTCAGAGTTTATCGCCCCGTTAATTAAGGCCGTTCAACAATTATCAGAAAGGGTAGTTAATTTAGAAAAAGAAAATAAAACTTTACTTAATATATTACAAGACCAAGCGAACCAATTAGCAGAAATCAGAGTGGCCGTTCTTTCAAATGTCCAGCAATAATACACAAGTGGCAAAGCCACGTTGTGACGCTCCGCTCACAACTAGACTTCATAGGCCACCGCCAGTCATTGAAATAGACGGCGAACTAACTCCAGAAATAAAAAATCGTGTTTTAGACATTTCATTGAAGAATGAGGAAAAAAAAGTAGAGCACGAATTGGAAGATAACTGGAATTGTTGTTGTATAACAAACAGACCAACAGACAGCCGACTTATTAAATACTTATTTCAAATGGGTGTCATTATCTCCATCATCACCCTTTGTATCGTAAGGCTATCTGAAAAGAACTTGCCTTGTGAGGTTGCTAATACTTATGTCGGTATTTTAACACTTTTGATTGGGATATGCCTTCCATCACCTTCTTCAAGTAAGAAGTGAGCATTCATATGTATGTGTCATATACCATCTATTATCGCCCGCACACATTAAAGGCAAAGCCTCATCAAAACTACGACACATATTATTTCCGTTATTTATGAAAACACACTTAAACCCCGTATCTACCCCTTGCTTTATACAATAAGCACAACTCTCATTTTTTTTATCGCTTATCCGTGAGTAAAAGTCGCAGGCAGTCCGACCTAACACAGACCACATAAATAATAATATTAATAACATTTGTATATTTTTGCTCAAAGATTTTTTAAAAATCTTTGTATATAAACAATGTCGGAGCACAAATACCAAAAGATTATTTTTCTGAGCAATGATTTTGCTGGAGGAAGCAAAACATTTAATAAAAATATCCAAATGTCATTCACACCCACCAAAATGAATGTAAAATTTATCCACTATATGAACGACCAGACCGAAACCAAAACCAGAATTCTTTATATGGACAGAATTGGAATTATTGGAACATTTGCAGACAGCACCACAGCAAACATTTCAAATCTCGGTTATAATTTGGGTGTCGTCGGATGGACGGACGGACAATATACATTTAAAATCCTTGAAACTGACAGCGGAAATATTGACACAGGAAATTTAGCGGGGCGAATTGTTGTGTGCCTAGAATTCCTCGCTTAGAATATAGCAATGGAAAAGATTAACAATGTCAAAGTTAAGCCCGTGAAGCAGGATGGAAACGGAGATAAAAAAGCAAAAGGTTATAAATTATTCAATGAGCCGTATGCTAACATATTTCTACTTGCTAGAAAGAAGAGCGGTAAGACGACAGCACTCTTTGAAATACTGAAACGGACGACAGACAGAAAGACCCGTATTGTCATTATTGCTTCAACAATACACAAGGACTACATTTATAAAGCAATGGTTAAGCACTTTAAGAACAGAGGAAATCCAATGGCAATTTATACCTTTCTTAAATCAGATGGTGTGAATGTCATTGATTATGAACTTGACAAACTGAACAGACAGGACGAGCAACATGAAGGAGAAGTAAATCAGGACAAAGAGGAAATAGAGAAACCACAATTTTTATACTTTGGAAAGGAAAAGAAAAAGGAAGAAGGAGGTGAGAAGAAAGAACGACCAAGTAAGTATATTACGCCAGAGGTTGTTTTTGTTTTGGACGATTTAGGAAGTGGATTAAGAGACAAGTCCGTAAGTGATTTGTTAAAAAAGAACAGGCACTATAAAAGTAAGGTGATTATGTCAAGCCAGTATTTGAACGACTTACGGCCAGAAGCCATTAAGCAGTTAGATTATTTATTAATCTTTCCGGGCCAGTCTCAGGACAAAATGGAACTTGTGTATAAGCACTTAGACTTATCTTTTGACTTTGATTATTTTCTTCAAAAATATCACGAGGCTACAAAGGATAGATTTAATTTTCTTTATGTCTCAAGTGTTGATGATGAATTAAGAAAAAACTTTAACTATCGCTTGCGATAGTTAGTTGTCCCGCTTGCGGGACTAACTTTTCACAAAGATTTAAATAATATTTTTGGAATTAATAAATATTTTTTTTCATAGTATAATGGTAGTTAAAACAACTCGCGTTGAAGTCATTCCAACAATCGGCAAACGAACTATTAACTCAAGCACAAACATGGCTGGAGGCAAAAAGAAGACTGGTCGCAAGAAGAAGCAAGGAGGCAAGGGACAAGCAGGTGGTAAAATCAACTGGCAAAAAGTTGGCAAAACGGTCTTTGCCGTTGATAAATTTCTTCGCGGTAATAAGTTAATCTCAAGGACTGCGGGAGCATTAAGTAGTGTCGGTGTGCCTTACGCAGGTAGTGTTGGTGCTGTAGCATCAAGACTGGGGTATGGTAAGCAGAGAGGACGTGGAGCACTCAAATTCTAAATGAAGATATTTTGTTTAGAAATTATGCGGAAATATTTTTTGTTTAAAATATACGATGGTTGCTAAAACCAAAAAAACAAAGAAACAGAAATTAAGACCCCCGCGGGTTTATAGAAACAAAAGCGGGAAGCCATATATTATCCAGAAGGGTAAAAAATATTATCTTAATTTTGGCAATAAAACAAATGATATGAGCACACTTCAAATCGTTAAACTTTTTATGAAATACTTAAGCAGACCAAAAGCAAAGCGAGCACCAAAGCGAAAGGAAGACTTGAGAAAAGTCCAGAGTTTGTCGGAGATTGAGCAAAATACTAGAACCGCCATTAATGACCACTTAGACAAACTCAGAAAGGAAAAATACGAAAAGATTGATGAGATTGACCAAAAAGAAAAAAAAGCACAGGCGGATGCTGAAGAAGAAAAGAAGAGGCAGGAGCGTCGCGGAGACGCAGATGCAAAGGAAAGGCAGGATGAGTTAGCAAGGATACACCGCAATGAACTATCCGATATCAAGGAACGACAAGAGCAAAAAGACAGAGAACTAAGGAGGGAGCAAAAACTCATAGAGGATTTACAATACGAACAGCAAAGGAACCAAAGATTGGCTATTATGCCACCGCCACAGCAGTATCAATATATCATGCCACAACAACAGGGACAACCACAAGCACCGCCACAAGCACCACCATTAGCACCACCATTTGGAGCACCACCACAAGCACCAGCCTTACCTAATTTAGGAGATGAAGCACCATTGAAAACAAAAGAGCAATATGAGGAAGAAAAAAAGCAAAAGCAGAAAGATATTGAAACACTGAAATTAGCAGGATATACAGATAAGTTCATAAAAAAGATGAGTCTCAAAGACTTACAAAAAGCCAGTCAAGATATTCAGACGGCTATAGCCACAGCGACATCTTTAGAAGAACAGAAAAAGTTAGCAGAAGAATATAAAGAAAAACTTGAAAAGGAAAAAAAGAAAGCAGAAGAAAAGGGTAAGCATCTTGAAAATTTACAAATTAATCAATTTTTAATCTCTGGATTTTCAAAAACTTATCACCCAACCATTACCATAAAAGAGTTAGCACAGGCTTTAAAAAAGAGACTAAATAGTGATGGTCATAACAAATTAAATTACAAAGACACTTCAAATTGGATTATTAACATGATTAAAAGGTTTAATATTGATGTTGGAAGTGAGGTGAAAAACGTAAAAAGAAAAGTGGCGGATTATGCTAGATATGAAGAGTACATGGGTATTAATGAGCAAAAAGGTAGTGGAGCGAAGACATTAGAAGAATTAATTGATAAGGTATTTTCAATAAAAATAATTAAAAAATATTTATCCCGCAAAGATTGGAAACACACAATGAATAAAAAGGACTTTGTGAATACTCTAACTAACAAAATGACTTCCGATCCCAATTTAGATAAACGAGTTTCAACAGATTTGAATATTGACGAGGGAATGCCTCAGGAGGGGGTTCCACCCCCTACCATACCCCCGAGCGTCGCGGAGACACAACTACCCCAGCCACCAGAGCCGGCAACAGATACGACTACATCGCCAGACCAAACATCACTAGAGGAGACAACCATACCACCGAGTGACGCGGAGACACCAGAGCCACAACAAGCAGAGCCAGAGCAACCACAGCAAGAGGGTGAGGGGCGGGGACTAATGACTTATGAAATAGACGACATAATGAAAAAATATGGATGGTATCTCGGAGCAATAGCCAGTGATGAAATCTACAAACTAAATCCAGAAAAAAGAAAGCGATACGGATTTATTATGAATTTGGACAATCACAAACAAGCTGGGTCTCATTGGATTGCTATATGGGTAAGTCTAGATAAAGACAGGAGTGTTGAAGTCTATGACCCATTAGCACTTTACCAACCGACGGAAGACTTTCAACAACAAATGAAACAACTAATTGACCGAAGCCACCCCGATAGTTATTTATTAATGAAGGTTAATCAAGTAAAGAACCAATCAAACACCTCGGATACCTGCGGATGGCACTCAATGAGGTTTTTAATGGAGCGAGCGAAAGGCAACCGATTTAAGTTTGCTAGTGGCTATACAGACTTAAAAGAAGAAGAAGCGGAGAAATTAAAAGCACAGAATGGGTATGGTAATTTTGATACATACATTTGATATTTTTTAATATATAAACAAATTGAAAATTTGTGTTATATAGCAAAATCGCAAGCGATTTTTTATATATAGATTTTTGAGTTTGTAAGTGGTTTTTTTAAAAGCACTTACGATGGAGTACAAGGGAGGGAGAAGTAGCGGTATCTATTACATAAATAGTAAAAACAGAATAACAGGCACAGATAGCGACTTTACACACGAAATAAACTTAAAATCACTGGACAATCCCACACATTGTAAAATTCTTCATATCTATGTGCCGAAGTCGTATTACTCCGTAGCCTCTCCATATAATACTTTTACATTATCTGAAGACGGGTATGAGGCTTTAATTACGATACCTGAGGGAAACTACACAATGAACAATCTAAAAAATAAGTTGTCGGAGATACTAACCGCAGACAGCCCAAATAATTATACTTATGTTGTATCCAGTAATAATACAAACATAGAACCAGAGGACGGCAAATTAACATTCAGTGTGTCAGAGAATAAAGGTATTCAACCGCGGTTTATATTTGATGCTGATACACGTATTCACGAGGTAATGGGTTTTGATAGAAATTCAACATATTTCTTTGCTAATGATTTTATTAAATCGCCAAATGTAATTATTCTAACTGGTGAAAAAACTTTGTATCTTCAATCGGATTTGGTGAATGAAGGTGATAATCATGTGCTACAAGAAATATACACAGCAAACGAAATTCCTTTCGGCTCTGTCATTTATGATGGAAGCGGGTCTGAGTATGGAAAAACATTGTCCGCAAGTTCAAACAATGTGTTTAGGTTTTACTTGACGGACGAAAACGACCAAGCAATTAATCTTAATGGTTTGGGTATTGTTATGACATTATTGGTTTATCGTGAAACGAATTATTTTAGTTTATTTAATTCATTTTTCAATTTGTTGAAGACAAGGTAGATTATAATTATTTTTGATTTATGAACAAAAACTAGTTTTTGTGTTATAGCAAAAATCAATTAATTAATTGATTTTTTTATAATTATTTTTTTTCTATAAATATATTTAGAGCGTCGCGGAGACAACTACTTCAAAAACAAAACAAAAAATGCCTGTCCAATACGGAGGAGAACTAGTCCATCAGACTAAGGAACTGCTCACTGGTAAGTATGAACTGAACAAACTTACTGCCCGTGAAGGGTCGGCTGATGTTAAAATTACCACTGCTGGAGGAAGCGAAAGCACATTTGAAATTCCTACCCGCCCTTTGAACCTTGCTCGTAGCGTATTGCGATTTACTTACAAACCTGATGCTTCTGTAGGCTACAATCGAATGTTTATGGACTGCTTGCCAATGATACAAAGAATTGAACTGCGAAGCCGAAGCGGTCAATATTTGTGTAATCTTCAACACGTCGGCAATTACACTAAGATGATTTGGAAGCCCGAAATTAAATATGAAAAATTTATGGCACTTGAAAACCACGGGGCGGGTGTATCTAGCGGGGCTATGCTTCAAAAGTGTAATGCTGGAAAGATTGAAATTGGAACTAGAGCAGAAAGAAAGGCAATTGCTGATGCTGCTGCGGCTGCGACTTTAAGAGATGCTGTTCAAGCATATTACAAAGTGCCACTTGTTAATGCCCGCCGTAATAATGATACTGCTCTCGCCGATAGCACTGCTGGAAATTATAGCCTTGTTAATGTTCCTTTTGAGGAGGCTAAGTATTTTGAAGGAGGAACTAATGCGACCGATGACCCTGTCATTAAAGTTAAACTTCCATTGGGTATGATTTTTGGAACTATTTTTGAACTGGATAAGACTATCGGTTTTAATGAAATTTTGGATTTGCGAATTGTGTGGGAGGGAACTAACCGCTCTACTTTCTATGGAACTGATGCAAGCAGTATTTCTACTGGTGCTGCACAGGTGGCTGTTGGTGCTACTATTTCAAACTTAAATCTGTTTCTTGCCGTAGAGACTGACCCAAATGTTGTCCTTGGTGTTCAGCAGAAGATTGCGGGAGAAGGTTTCCCGTTTAAGATTGAATACCCTATCTCTTGGAAGCAGAACCTCTCAACAGCAAGCCAAAATTTCGTTGTAAAAATGAACCGCTCACAGGGTGAGAGAATTAGAAGAATTTATACTTCCGCATTCCACAACGATGAAAATAAAAATACTGCTTTCGACAATGATAACAGATCGGATGCCAAGATTATTTCATATTATACAACTCTGGATGGTTCTCGTCTTCAACAATTTGACATTGACACCTCTGAGAATGAAGACTATATGATTTTGAAGGATAAGTTGAAGGGTAGTGCTATCCTAAACAGCGATGTCTATCATTACAACTGGTTTCATGTTGATACTTGGGACAACAACCGCCCGCTTTGTGATAAGGATACTGACGGGTATGAGGTGAGTGGTCTGAGCCTTGACACTGAGAGGCGATATGAGTTCGTTTCAACTACTGCTGGAAACAATCTTAACCATTACACTTTTGCCATTCTTCAACGAAGTGTGCTTGTTAAGGGAATTGAAATTTTGATGTCGTAAGAGGCGATTATTAATTTTGTTAGTTAATTTATTTTTTTATTATTAATATATAATGTCCCACCAACGAAATTTGATAGCACAAAATCCTAAAGGAGAGTTCATTAACCTAAAAGTAGGATATGATGGACATATTGATAATATGAAGACAGCCTTCGGCGAAACAACAACTGCGCAATTAACACCAGTATTACAAGAAATCTTTCCATATACCATTAATACAAGGATATGGACAAAAACAGAAACAAAATCGTCTGTGTCATTTTTGAATAATATGGCTGAATTGAAAACAACTGCTAATGCTACGGCAGATGCTGGATTAGTAAGTAAAAGGAGAATAAAATATAGAACTGGAATGGGTGTCCTCGCCCGCTTTACTGCTATATGGACAACGGATGATACAAAAGATTACTATTCATTTATTGGAATAGGAAATGACCTTAACGATGGATTTTATTTTTACAAAAATCAAGCAGGAATGAATATCGCGCATATTAAAGGAGGTGTTGCAGTTTATATCGACCAAGAAGACTGGGACGACCCTTGCGATGGAACTTCTGCTATGCCGAACTTAGACTGGAGTAAAGGAAATGTATTTCAAATTCAATTTCAGTATCTCGGGTTTGGTGCTATTAAGTTTTCAATTGAAAATCCAGAGACTGGTGAATTTCAATTAGTTCATATGATTGAGTATGCGAATGCCAACACGGGTGTAAGCCTGCGAAATACAACATTACCTTTTACGGCAGTAATGAGAAATGATGCGGCGGTTGGAATACAAATTCTTAAAACGGCGAGTGCTAGTTTATTCGTTGAGGGGTCAAATACTATTAATACAAGTATTACAAATACTGCGGAAGGAGACGAAAAAACGAGCACCACTGAAAGCCCCATTTTAAGTATCAGGAATAAAGCACTATTCAATAATAGCCTCACCAACTATTCAAATGTCTTTCCTTCCTTGGTAAGTATTACAAATGAAGATACTAAGTCAAATGTCGTCAGAATGGTATTGAATGGAACACTAACAGGGGCCGGTTTTGCTGATGTTGATGCCACAACTTCAATCGTAGATACAGACACAAAAGCAACCGCTATCACCAACGGAACGACAATTTTTAAGATTTATGTAAATGCCGCCTCAACTCAACAGATTAATCTCAGAACATACGATATTCAATTAACACCGAACGATGTTTTGACATTTACACAGAAGGCTGTGTCGGCAGGTGCTGGTAGCAATATTAATGTTATCGCTAACTTTATTGAGGATCATTGAAGCAAAAAAAAAATTAATGAAAAGCGATGTAATATCAATTATAAATATTTTTTTACCGCATCTTTGTTATTAAAATAAGGTTGTTGAATTAAATATTCAAGGTATGGTTTATCAATCTTAGCAACATCTTCAATTTTCATTTTTTTATACTTACCATATTGAAGAACAACATCAGTTTGCTGACCGAAGGTTGCATCTTCAACTACGTTGAAGTCATTTTGATTGTATTCTTTCCTTAATATGCATCCTTCTTCTGTGCATGAAACATTTGCTATCTCTTCACCAACATTAGCCTTGATTTCCGTAATTCCAGTTTCTTTCAAGTCAGTCGCCTTAAAAGGAGTGCTCTCTTCCTCCATTATTTTCGTCAATGTCTCCTCTAACGGAATAACTACTTTCACATTATCGTCCCTTGGCTTGTATTGATCATAGAAAGAAACAATGTCGGGCTTTGTCCATTTAATGGTCGGCTTTTTTATTTCGCCGTCAAGGTTCCATTTTTCAATTTCATTCAAGTAGTCTTGTTTGGTTGAGAGGTCTGACATAATTCGTATATAATATAAATATTAATTTTTTTATTATAAATATTTTTTAACTTCACTTTTAATGTCCGTAAATTTATCAAACCACGGCTGTTTCATAACCCATTCAAGATATGGTTTGTCAATTGTAGCAACATCTTGAATTTTCTTACCTTTATATTTACCAAATGGAAAAGTATCCTTTGGCTTTCCTTCTCTGCTTTTCTCAATGGCTTGAATTTCATCGTTTATTACCTTTTTGACATCAGTAAGAGAAAAGTTTTCTTTTTTATTTTCAATGGAAAGTTGTTCAAACTTCTCACATAGTCTGGTGAGGGTAGTCATCTGTCTATATAGAGTGGTAAAAAATTTTATGGAAAAAAATTAATTAATTATTTATCATCTTTATTTTTTTTTTAAAATCCAAAAGGTCTAGTTTCAATCGCATTCTCTACAATTCCAATAACTTGTCTTTTCGTATATGTAAAACTAAATATCTTTTCTAAGTATTCGCTTGTTATTTTTTTCTTTTGTTTGTCTCTTGTAATTTTGTTGTTTTCTATTATAACTACTTTTCCAGACTTCTCAATTCGCTTAGCAATCCGTAATTCTTCATCAGTCTCCAACAATTCAGCCAGTTCATTTTTACCATTCTCAAATAATTCAGTGTTCGTAATACCAAGCCCGCAACTTATCACACTTAACATATTCGGTAAATTCAATGCTTTTTTCGTTTCATAGTTCATGCTAAATCCTTTTACTTTCATACTGGCTTTCCCGTTATCTAATAAGTATCCATAACATTTCGGCCCGCCTCCCACAAAGGTTTTTATTTTCGCTCCTTTTAATTCATCAGTCCAATCTCCAAGTAAATCGCCTGTCTCTACATCTGCCTGATTAATTTCTTTGTTAGTCGTATATATTACGCTGTCTGTGTCATGATACAATATCCTATTGCCTAATATGTCCATCATATTGTAAAGTCTCATTCTCGCGTGGCATGTAGTAAATAAAGCAACCACAATATTTGTTTTAATCGGATCGCTCACCGCGTCCTGTTTTAAGTCATAACTGGCTTCTACAATTTGGTCGTTAATTATGTTAATATTAATATTATCCACTGATTTATCGTTCAATAGTTTGTATAAGGTATCTTTATCCTTAATCATTTTGTTCTGTGTTTTATTTTGTTTCTGTCCAAACTTACCCCATAAAGAGTTCAAGCACAACTTAGCCACTGCTCTCCGTCCTTCGTTTTTAAATATTTTGCTTTCATCCATCTTTACACCCATTTTAACTTCCATGCTGTTTATGTAATTTTGTTTTTCTGCTTCCGTATTACATCCCGCTGGGTATCCGCTGGACTCTTGTTTTACTTTCAAGAATGTCTTTATGTATTCTTTGAATAGGCTACTGCTTTGTTCTTTCCAGTGCCATACTTCATATACTTTTATTAACTTATATCCTTTGTCTAAGGCCTTGTAAATTTCGGGAGTTGCCCATGTTCCAGTTATTGCTCGTTCTTTATCTGTGTGCTTACATTCACCGTGTTGCTCAGTCATTCCGCACTTATCGCATAAGTAATACATCATCTTACCTCTGTCCGCCTTCGGTAAGACTGGGTGTAGTAAGCCTCTAGGTGGGAGCATCTTAACCTTAGCCACTCCGAAATATTCTCTGTTTATAATTTTATTTTCCATACTTTTTCTTTCCTCCTCGTTGCTTGGTCGTATTATGATATGGTGTCCGCTTGGATAAAGGTCGTAATACATCACTGTCGGATAAAGTGAGCATATGTCAATATATTTCGCATACTCATTATCATGTCGTGATTTCCAATATAATTTCAGAGCATTCACTCTACCTCCAAACATTGCCTCTCGTGGGTTTAGTCCCTCTTGTTCAGTAATTCGTTCGTTTGTATCCTCTGCCAGTCTTTCACTGGTTTTCATCAGGTTCCATTCGCACTCCCAGACACTTATTACTTTTGCTTGTTCGTTAAGTTGTTTTTCTCTTCTCATTGTTTCCTTGTATAGTTCACCCATCGTCTTATTCTTCTTCACATTCATAGCATTTCTATTCCAACACTTATCACATCCGTGCCAATGACACCCGTAAAACTCATAAGCAGTTTTGTTTTTTTCATCCCATCCATCAACATACACACGAGATTGTCCAAGTTGAAACATTTTTTCACCTCCGTTGAATGCGTGTTTAATATCGGTTTTGTCTAACCTGCTTCTGTATGCTAACCATTCTACACAAGCCCTAGAAGTCATCCTGTTTTGTTTTTCCGCTTTCAATATCGCAATTGAATTCTCTGGCATAAACTTAGCACGATACAAAGCCATAACACAACTCGCAATAGTTGTATATTGAAAAGGGTCAATACCAAACTCTAGAAACTGGTTTCTAAAATCTATACAACCCTTTCTTAGTATATCAACATCTGAATGACAATACTCACCGATTTCCTTCGCCATATCAAAGTGGTTATGTGCTTTCACTTGTTCGTCATACCATTCAAGAAATTCTTTTCGTTTATCTCCTCGCATCGTATCGTAGCCGTAATGTTTCTTATGTGGCATTACACCAACATAGTTTTTATTTTTCGCCGTATTGAAGAAGTGTGGGAAGAACCCTTTCTTAAGTTCCGTAAATCCGAATGTCTTTGGAAAGTCTGACAAAGGCATCGTAAGAAAACTTAGGCTATCTATGAACCGATACTTCTTAAGTGTCATCATCATAATCTTACCGCCCTCATAGATTACAAATGGAGTTTGTCCATTATCAACCAACCACTTAAGAATAAACTGACAATCATAACCGCGGGCATTGTGTGCAATAAATGTAAATCCGCTGTGTTTAGTGTCAAAAGCCCAATTACAGAAATCTTGAATGTTCTTGTGAATTACTGGCGGTTCCTTCGCATCGTAATACTGGCTTTGCGCATGATTAACAATGTGCTCGCCTGTGTCCTGTGTCGCTTCAAAGTCAAAGAATATGTATTGCTCTGACGGCGGTAAGATTTCTTTTTGGACTATTTCACATTGGTGTTCAAGCGGTTTCACTATTTTACAATTTCGGCATTTCACATATCCGCATTTGTGTTCATCCTTCTTTCTGTAATTCAGCCCGCACGATTTACATTTTGCTTTAACATCGCAGTTTGTCGTCCTGTGATTATTAAAGCATTCAGTGTTTGGAAACTTTCTATTACACTTCTCACATTCTTTCCACTGGCTCTTTTCATTTATTCCTTTACATCCATTGGTTTCGCAGATACTACATTTGGCTTCGCAGGCATGTCTTTTTTGGTATCCCCTTAGACACAACTCACAGAAGTTTTCCTTTCCTAGCATAGACTTCATGTTAGTTATGGCATCGTAATGTCCTTCAGTCTTTAGAATGTAAAGGTTAGTAAGCCGTCCGCCATTCGCCTCAAGTAGTTCTGTTTTATAAATGATTTTGTCAGGAAATTCAACAATAACCAGATTGTATTTAATGTGATTAGCAAATGTATTAATTTCTGGTATTCCACACACATCCTTAATAACTTTTGCTTCATCGTGTAAAGCCTCTGCCATTTCCTGCTGTATCTTTCGTCCTCGCATAATTTGCGAGAATTTTTGGTGTTTTTCAATTTTTGACTTTACTACAACAATTGCTCGTGCTAAGCATAAGTTATCGCTGTTAGTAATACAGATTACTCCTTTCTTTCTGTAGATATCCAATTTGTTCAAAACCTGAAGCCTTGTCCCGCCCGTAGGCATTTTAACAGATTTCAACACAAATTTTAATTTATCAAAGTTGATTCCGTTCTCATCCATGTAAAGACTTTCGTTGCTTTGAAATATTGCTGACAATCTTTCTAAAACTTTTTCAACAGAGATTTGATTAACCTTGTGTAAGCCTGTCGATACTTTTCCATAGTAATCCACAAACTCAATACCTAGGCTAACCTTATCTTGTTGTGCTTGTCGTTTTACAAAGTCGTTCAACACAATCTCAATAAATCTTATAACATCGCGCATCGTAAATGATCGGAAGTTGCCGTTAATCCTTACCGCATATCGGCTTTCATTTATTCCTAGTTCGTGTTCCTTGCTGTCGTCCCTTATTATATCATAATTTCCATACCTCAACAAGTCTCTGTAATTTTCTTTCAGTTCTTTTTTCTCTTCAATCGTAGGTAAAGGTGGTGCTATCGGTATAGCATGGTGCTCAAAATACACCGCACCTCTTACTTGGTTCAAGTAGTTTTGGGCTGTCGGTGTATCAATTTTATACCCCCTTACCTTCGGCTTGATATATAGCACATCCCGACCCCTGACAGACTTGATTTCGTAATTTATCTTATATTCCCTTAATCTATCCAACCTGTAGACCTTGCCGTTATACGTGTGTGTCTCCATATTTGATAATAGTATATCAAGGAAAATATAATTTTATAAAATTAAAATATTTGTCTGCCTCAATCGGTCGTCCCCTCGTGGCCTCTTGTGTGCCCCTATATATAAGGACCCTCCTTGTCTTTAAATGGAAATTCAGTGGTTTCCTCAGAGCAACCTTTTTGATTACTGATACTTACCATACCCGCAACCGCAGTGGCAGTTATGTTCCATGTATCCACACATATTACATCTGTCGTCCTCATCTTTCTTTATTCTATCCATATACTCTTTGCTTGGCCTTGGAGGAACTGGAGGTTTTTCTTTTTCTGTTGCTGAAATATGTTTATGAGACTTCATATGTCGCCCTTTGTTTCCATTATGAATTTCTGAACCACATCCGCACTTAAAATCTTTATGCTTCCAAATTTTTTTCTTTTCTTTTTTGATTATTCTTGTTTCTTTATCGTAATTCATTTTCCATTCCTCGTATTTAGGTATTATATTTTCCTCGTGATACTTCTTTGCTTCTTCCAATGCTTGCTCTTTTGATTTTTTCTTTCCGATGCAAAAACTCTTACACATAACCTTTCCTCCTTCTCTCCATTGAACTTTTACCATTGGCCTCTTTTCGTTATTCTTTACCATAACACAACCTCTGGACATTCTAAATCTCTGAGTGTCTTCGTTTGTCATCCTATATGTGTCTTTATTTTATTTCTTTAAATAATAATTATTTACAGGTAGCCGTTTTTCTTTCTTTTGTCTTTCTGTATTTGTTATAAATAGATAGACGAAATAATGAATAACGGCTCTTAGTGTGGTTAAAAACACTTCCACACCAGACACCTAGGCGTTGTCGCTAAAATTACACCATCCAAGTTTTTGTGCTGGACAACTTTCTGCTTTTTGTGTGAAGTAGTCCAGAGAGAAATTCGTAATAAGAGAGAT
Source organism: Paulinella micropora (assembly GCA_019918135.1). Lineage (NCBI taxonomy): Eukaryota > Cercozoa > Imbricatea > Euglyphida > Paulinellidae > Paulinella > Paulinella micropora. The sequence goes on from WBZZ01006103.1 coordinate 284,196, forward strand.
TTTAATGAAATTGTTGTTTTGAACTTAGAGAGAATAGGTAGCCTCAAAACACAATAACGGCTATTAGTGTGGTTTCTGTGATGAAACTGCACTGAAGATCCGTCCTGAAGTGCGACCCTATACTACTTTTGTTAATTCCATATATATTTATTATTATTGTTATTACTATTTTATTATTATTATATTATTATTATTATTATTATTATTTTATTTTATTTTAATATTTTTAATCTAAGTCATTTTATTTTAATACTTTAATATTTTGATAACTTCTCATTACCTTTAATAACTTGAGACGTAGGTCACCATCTAGTTAAATCAATAGCTCTTGAGCTAACGATTTGTATGGATAGACCAGAGGTTAAATTGTTAACTTCATTAAACCGAAGGCCTAGGCCTAGTAGTAGTAGTAGTAGTAGTAGTAGTAGTAGTAGTAGTAGTAGTAGTAGTTCACGGGAAATTATTCAAGAAGCATCATGTCCTCCCAGAAGAGAGCAAAACCATCAACACCATCAAGAGCATACACATCAGACAATCCCAACAATAACAACATATGCTCGAATTGAATCCACCGAAAAAAAAAATCGGAAAACTCAGCAAAACAACCGAGGAAACTGAAAAACAAGACTGCAACGGAAACGCGCCAAAACGATGGAAGAAAAAATGGATGAAATGCTGAAAAAAAATGCATGACATGACCATGAAGCTGCTGCAATGTGAGGCAAAAGTTGAAAGCCTAACGAGAGAACTCAAAGAGGAACGAGATCGAAACAGGTTTTCCTCCAACAACAGCACCACCTCACACATGAGCAGACCCCAGTCCATGCAATCTTCCAGTGCATCCTCATCACACAGCAACAACAACAACACACTTCAAGGCAGCTGGAAACAACCCTTTAATCTCGCAAACAGCAATTTGCATGAAAGTTTCCCGTTACATAAAAGGGAAGAACCACCGGTAGTACTCCCAAACAACGAATCTTTGGACACCGCGATAATCACCGGAATTCCATATGAGTCATATGATTCCAAAGAAACTCAAAAACAAACTCAGAAAATAGTAACAGCTTTAATGAAAGCGAAAGGTATGGACTGTAAGGATGGTGACATATTACTTTGCAAAAGAATGATCTCGGACCATGCAGCAAATATGTACAACCCGGAAACAGCAAAAACCACGCCTGCGATAAAAGTCCGGTTTGCAAGTAATCAGCTGAAGAAAAATTTCGTCCGGTACGATAAATCTTCGCATCCCCAGCACAAGCAAATCTCGCAAATCACGCCACGCTTGCAGAATTACACGGGTAAAGATTACCACATCATGTGTAAAGAGAGCTTGTCACCTGAAACACGCAAACTCCTTGACCACACAATGCAACTCATGAAGGACTACCCAAATTTCGTGGCAGCAGTGTGGACCACAGATGGTGAGATATATCTACGCCCACGAGAGAGTGAGAACAGATTTAAGATCCAACGCTTGACTCATATTCGGTACTTGAAGAACCACTTCAAGAACTAGTCAGACCACTCACCTGCCTCCCCAAGGACCAACAGGTCAGGAAATACAACCATGTCTAGTTCCAGTTCGACGTTCCCTGCCAGTGAGGCACCGCAGTAAGCCATGAGCTCCTTATTACAGCCCAACCTCCTACCCCTGGAACACCTACCAGAACAGACTCAACCCAATTGCAACAATGCACCATTACACCCACCAGCACAAATCATACACCCACACCTCACATCTCTTCCCCCCAAGATAAACAAACACTTCTCTATATATCATAAAAATATCCGTGGTATAACAGGAAGCCACAAACCCTACTTAACCATCTATCCAACCCTGACTGCACTCACTTCATCCCAGACATTATATCACTTACGGAATCCAAAATAACACCAGGTACACCACACTCACTTCCCGATCCCAACATACACATCCTATCATACCACAGATGTGTCGGTCTACTATAAAAACGATATGCACATCACAATCTCTGAATCTAAAATCTCAAAAGCCTCTGGCGTAATCATGCAGATACACAGCACAGAACATAAAAATAATCCAATCCACACCATATTCCATATCTACAAAAGACCACTCTCACAATCCTACGACTGCGCTTTCTTCCAAGAGCTCCAAAACTACATGCAAGGTATCCTCTCTGCCTCCCCACACACCAGCATCACGATTGTTGGTGACCTTAACCTTGATCTCTTGCGCCTTACAAAACAGGTATGTGACTTCCTTGCAATCAACAACCTCTTCACCACAATCAAAAATCCCACCCGCAAAGCAAAGAGCCATACATTGCTTGATGTTATATTAACGACACTCACCTGCGATATCACATCTGATGTCTTACCTACATGCATCTCTGATCACCACCCCATCTATGCTATCTTTCACACCCCAATCACACATAAGAAAAATAATTATAAAATCCTAAGTAATAAGAGATATGAAGACAAGAAGGAAATAATAACAGAAGAAATAATTTATGAACTTAAGCAAGTTCTTGACCCAGAACTAAATAACGATACTCCTAATAATTATATAAATAAAATACATACAGCTATTAAGACAGTGGTAGAAAAGTATGCAAAGCGTGTAAAGAAACGAAAATGGAAACCATGATGCACTAATGAAATTAGAGTTATGATTAAGAAACAAAGAGAACTGTATGAAATAAAAATAGCATGCCCAGTTAAAAGTAATAGAACTAAGTATAATAAGCATAGAAATAAAACTAATAGAGAGATTAAGAAAGCTAAGAAAGCATACATGACTACCTTAATGGAAAAACTAAGTCACGATCCAAAAAAAGGTATGAATGCGTTGAGAAAGCTGATCCCACAGACACAAGGTCTGAATACCTCGCCCACCCAACTCCGCGTAGATGATAAGGTAATCACCGACCCCAAAGGTATTGCCAATGCACTCAACAGACACTACACGACGGTCGGCTCCAAGGTCAGTGCCCAAATCCCCCAAGAACATAAAGTCAGAGAAGAGGAAATAGACCTAACACAGAGAAAACTGCCTCCCTTTACACTCAAACGCATTTTGCAGGATGATGTTTTTGATACACTGAAAGCAATTAACAGAAACAAAGCAGAAGATATAAACAAAATAAAACCAGCCATCATGCAAGACCTTACAAAGTACATTGCCCCGATATTAACAACGCTCTTTAATAAAGGTATAGAACATAACCAATACCCTGATGCACTAAAAATAACTAAAGTTATTGAAATATGTAAAGCTAAAGATAGAACGCTGCCTGAGAATTACAGACCTATCTCGCTACTGCCGATTATTGCTAAGGTCTTTGACACTATACTCAACAAGCAACTGATGACCCACCTTACCAGGTACGACATCCTCTCCCGAGCTCAATACGCCTTCCGACCACATTCGAACACGACAATCACTACACAAACCATCTTAAATCACATCCAAAACCTCAAAGGCCCAATAGGTATGTACTTGCTCTATTTATTGACCTATCGAAAGCCTATGACACTATCGATCATGAAACGGTCATCCATAAACTACGAAATAATATAAATTTTAGCGATAACACCACTACCTTTTTTAAATCATACCTCACAAAACGATACCAAACAGTATTTACCCAATATGCTCGTTCTTATCCACGCAAGATCACACATGGGATCCCGCAAGGTAGCACACTCTCAACAACGCTCTTCATTCTACATCAATGATATTATACTTTCACTAACACACGGGACAGTCTTTGCATACGCAGATGACACCACACTTATCATTGCTGCTAAGAATAAAGAACAACTCCAAGAGCAAGCACAAACTGATACAACGAACCTTGTCCACTATTTCTACAGACATAACCTAGTACCCAACCCCACCAAAACCACCTACACTATCTTCCACAAGCATGAACAGAAGGTGCAGCTCGACTTGACTATCGACGGCAAGAGGCTCCAACAAGAACGAAAGGTAAAAGTATTAGGTACAATCATCCAAGACAACCTGTCCTTCCGTGAACATACAATCTATTATATTCCGCCTTCAACCATTCGTCCAAATGTTTCGTTATGTGAACAGCCTACTTCCCACTCACATCCTCCTCCAACTTTACTATGCACATGTATACCCCCTACTCATGTATGGTATCTCTATATGGGGATCTGATGACTACAACACCATTATACATCCACTCATTATCATCCAAAAACGTATAGTCCGTCTGATATGTCTCAAATCATGGAGAACACCTACCAAGCCTCTTTTTGCCAAACTACGCTTACTCAACATACTTAACATGTATAAATATAGCGTATGCATGGATGCACACTCCCTTATTTACCCAGCCTTCAAGGCTTTCCCCTTCACTACAACAATATCCGACCAATCACAGCTGTTCATAACTACAACACTAGGCGGTCATCAAAGAAACACATGTACAACGACTCAACGACGGGTCAATACAGCAGAGCAGCACAAGCACAATGGGATAAGCTGCCAGAGCACCTAAGAGATATCTTATACAAAGCAGAACTCAAAAAGGAACTCAAAGCATATCTCTTAAGGATGCAAGAATCCTGACACTGCCTACGGGCCTAAAGAGGGCGTTGGACACCTCATCATCAGATGATACTTGAGTGTGGGACAAGTTCAGCGTTGATCACATCCTAAGCCGGAGTGTGGTTGGCCAAACCCCCTTGGGGAGTCACCTCGTGTCTACCAGCTTTTGCAAGTGCCACCGTTATATATAGTACTGAGTGAGACTATAACACTTTCAACATATATATATATATATAATATATATATATATGTATATATATAGTACTGAGTGAGAATAAACTCTTTCAACATATATATACATATATATATATTATATTATATTATATTATATATATTTCTTTTCTTTTTTTTTTTTTTTTTTTTTTTTTTTTTTTTTTTCGTTCCTCACTGAACTAGAACTTTACTTTGACTTCATAACAGATTAATCTTATATATATATATATATATATATATATATGACCATTTATGTATATACGGTTGTCTATCCGCAAAGTATAAAACAAGCCTTAAAAAAGTAGAAAACCAACATTAGACATATTAAAAAAGTGTCCAACCCTTGTAAAAACCGACGAAGGTTTTCCAAAAATCAACCAACTAAGCACATTTAGAAAGAATTAAGACATATTAAGCACATAGTCCATATTTTTACTACATAAAAATATATATAAACAAAGTTTATATGGACTATGTGCTTAATATGTCTTAATTCTTTCTAAATGTGCTTAGTTGGTTGATTTTTGGAAAACCTTCGTCGGTTTTTACAAGGGTTGGACACTTTTTTTATATGTCTAATGTTGGTTTTCTACTTTTTTAAGGCTTGTTTTATACTTTGCGGATAGACAGCCGTATATACATAAATGGTCATAGGGGGAAGGGGGGCGGGTTTCAACGAAGTTGAAACGGGGGGTTGGGGGTTATTAAGTTAAAAATCAAGTGTCTTTAAGTATTCAATGTCAGGATTAGTGCTGGCTAACACATTGCTCACACCATGTTTCTTTTTGTAATATTCCCTTCTGTATTCATTTATTATTGCTCTATTGCTGTCTAAATATTTCCTTTGTTGTTGCTGTATTTTGTCTTTATTTCTCTTGTAATATTCCCTTCGGTATTCATTTATTTTATCTCTATTCTTCTCCACATACCTCTTTTGTTTTTCTTTTATTTTCTCTGGATGTTTCTCCTTATACTTTTTTCTGTATCGTTGCTGTTTTGTATCGGGTGCATTCATTAAGAATTTCAATTCTTCCTTAATGTCGGTATCCATTGTATATACTATATACCGCTTATGTTTAACATAAATATACTATATACCACTTCATGTATAAGCACGGGAGAGAGAGTTTTTATTAAATACCGCTTCCTACATAGTGTCCAATCCCCCACGTTGGCCGTGTCCGACTTCAGTTTTAAGACCTCGGACACTTTTTATTATGTTTTTTAAAGGATTTTATATATTATTATTCTTACTATTAATACTTTTTTTACTTGGACACAACCTTATATTAATATAAGAAAAATAAAAAAAAAAATATAGTCTCTACTAAAATAGTATAGCCTATATAAAAGGGTTTTCGGCTCCCAAGGCCAAAGGGCGGACAGGGGGCAGGAAGATGAATTTTAATAAATCTCCCTCTGCCCTCTCTCGCAGTCGTCCGACCTTTAGCCAACGTGTGGTGATGGAAATCCAGTGGAAATCCACACAAACAATTTTGATTTAAATAATTAAAACAATATAATTATATATATAACATGCCGAGACAAAAGAAATATAACACGCCCGACGAACGGGTATTAATAAGGAGGGAAAGGGCGAGTGCTTACTTGAAGGCACACCCCGATAAGAACCGAGCAAATGCCAAGGCTTACTACTACAAAAATAAGGAAAAAATTAAGGCACAGCGGAAGGAGCGATACGAAAAACAAAAGGAAGAATTGATAAGTTTGAGACGATTGCGGGATAGTCTGGCGGTAAATATATAAATTATTTTATATATAAGTATATCATGGTAGATATACTATGGACACTAGACTGCTGATGACACGCCCATACTGGGCACACGAAGATTTACAATTGCACATTGATTACACGGAGGGAAATTATTTTTTAAATTTAATCAATGCTGTCCGTTTTGTTGCCCCGACGGCCGATGGGAAACTAAAGACTGGCAGGTGGCACATATGCTAGAAGGTGGCACGGAAAGTTATTGTTGCTGTGGGCACATAATTACAAAGAACTTCATAATCAAGCACAGAACCAGTGGTGCTGAGATGATTAGATCACATTGTGTCAAGCGGTTTAACAATCGCGAAATGAATAAAGAGTTGTCGTTGCTAGTTAGACTTAACGACCCCAATGTTAAATTTTGTAGCCACTGCGAAAGTAAAAGGGCGATTTCAAAAAATATAATAGCACGATACCCGAACAAGGACAAATACTACCACACGACATGCATGCGAAAGGCCTTTTACCAATGCACCTTTTGTAATGCTTACAGAGGATATGAACCTTGCGACTGCTACAATAAAATACGAAACAACACTCACTTTTGGTTGCGGTAAGTATATATAGAATATTTTAATTTCATCTAAGGATAAGATAACATATGGATATAGATATATAGAACAATTTAATTATTTTTCTATAAAAAAATCTGACCACTGATATACAATGACCGCCCCTATGTTGGACAATGGCAACTGGCACTGGAAACAGGAAGAAGCACTGGAGGGCAAAACGGCCGAAATCCTTATCAAATGGGGCAACAAACAATTTACTACTTTACCAAACCAAGAAGACTTTATTGAATTGATTGAAAAAAACCCCGAAGAACAAAAACAATTTTACGAAGTGTTGATGGATGGTAAGCCACAGCGAATGTTTGCCGATTTGGACGGCGATAACTTGAGTATCTCGCGAGAGAAGATGTATGAACGATGGAACGATTTAATGGAAAATATATTTCAACTACTTGGTATGAAATACAACCCGAAAAAGGCCAAATACTTGGATGCTTGCAAGGGTGATAAGATGTCGTGCCACTTTTCATATGACAACGGCTTCGTATTTGCCAACTGCGACACACAAAAAGAATTTTGGAAATTCGTTGAAACCATTATTGAAAAAAATTACACTGACCTCTGCTTTACCTTTGAACGACAGGATAAAAAAATTGAACTGCGAACCATTCTGGATATCTCCGTGTATAACAAGAACCGAGCATTTCGCACCATTTACTCTCACAAAGACGGGAGTAGCCGTGTGTTGCTTCCATACTCTTATATACCAAAAACCAATACATTGAAACTATTGCAAGATGTGGATATTGATGATTACTTAATCATGCGACCCGACGAAACCTCATATTATAGTGTTAAACTGCCCGAATACACTTCTCTGCGACGATACCAGCACATAACTATTGCCGAAGTTGAACAAATCATACTCAGCAAAGTGGCTAATGTGGAGATAAAAGAGCAAAAGTAACGAATGTTTGTTTTAAAAACGAAAGGAGTGAGAAAATGTATCATAAATGGCGAGGAGAACCAAAGCGACAACTGCTATGTTGTGTGGAAACGAGACGGGCTTTATTTCTACTCACATGATACGGGTTGTGAAGGTAAAGGTGTGCGAATTCATGAATTTACTCCCGCAATTGCTCACGATATCAACACTATTGATGACTTACGGCGACTTGGCAGTGAGTGTAAGACGATTGAAAAATTCAAAGATTTTCTAGAAACCGCTTTGGCATGGATGAACAAATCATATTGTTTTGCTAACTTGGCAAAGCCAACCATAATTGAAGAATACATTGATGCTAGGGACAAAATGGTGTTTCGTTATAAAACAGAAACGGCGATGGAGGCCTTCTTCAAAAACAAAAGAATAAAGACTAATCTTTCAAAGGAAGACTGGATGGCACTAGGCAAAAACCCCGCCACATTGAATGTTGTTGATTTATACAAAATGTGGAATACTCACCCGAAACGACGAGAGGTAAATGATATTATCTTTGACCCCAAGGCATACTTTGATGACAACAAAAAAGGGTTTTATAACTTATTCAAAGGATTTGCCGTCCCCGCCGACACATTGCACGATGTAAAATCATTTACTCCAGAAGAAGAGAAAAACGAGCCATTCTTTCAACATATTTTAAACAGATGGTGCGGTGGAGACCAAAATGTCTATAAAAAGGTTTTAGATATGTTTGCACACATTTACCAAAAGCCGTGGGAGAAATTACATTTATCTTTGGTGCTAACCAGCACAGAACGAGCAGGTAAGGGGACAAATTGTATTTCTGGCATTCCGCTTGAAATATGGCCATCGTTTAAACAATCTAACCACCACTTCCGCATTTTAGATAATGTTTTTACTTTTTGTTGTCGTAGTCCGCCTGTTAATATCGTCTCGCGATCGTTAAAAGTGCTAAGGTCTCGTTCGGCAAGAAACTTCGCCAGTCGCTGTCGGTCAATTGCACGAATATCCGCAATCACTTTTCTTTTTTCGTTTTCTTTCATTAGTGCCAATTCGTCCGATACTTCTAATACCAGCCATCGTTGCTCCGTTGTTCCTGCGGGGACAACCCATTCTTCGTTAGAAGCAAGCACCAAGAAGAAGATATTTTCTAATGTGAGATTTGGTAAATATTTTTGTTTGAGAGTGAGTGTATTTTCGGATACCATTTTCTTAATAGTGCCCGCTCGTTCCTTATCACCACCCCACACCATTTCGTCCATATATACGACTATAGCCCGTGCTAGTTGTGCATTGAAGTCTCCCAATACTTCTTTCACATCGGAGGGCTGAAAGTAATATTCGCCACCAATAATATCTTTGAATATTTCAAGGAGATGAAGTTTCAAAAGAAGTAATGTATGACATATATAAATCAAATATTAATGACCCTCATACTTCGCAGACAAGTTTCTGGATGCAAATGAAAAAACTGATCCCCGATGCAAGGGAAACAAAGAAAACCATAGGTGGAAGGAGACCAAGATTTATACAATTACCCTCTCTGGAAGAATGCCAGAACACATGGCGAACTATTTACGGAGACCAAGAATGGCGATTTAGCACACAGGACGACGACGATGAATAAACAATAATACCAGTTGGTATTTTTTTTCTACCAATAATATAGTATGAGCACAAAGCAAAGTTATTTGGACGAGATCGCCAAATGGGAGATTGATAGCAATGTTAAGAAACCGACTATCAAATGGACAAAACCCGACATTGTATCATTTTATGAACAATACAAACCAAATGTTGATCAACATACTAGCGACAATGTAAAAGTAAGAAATGCCGTCGGCCACTACACTGGAAAACATAGTTAGCAGTATAGCTTAGAAG
>WBZZ01006104.1:0-7500 GCA_019918135.1 Paulinella micropora
TTTAAACTACTTTAATTAGCTTGAATAATTTTTTAGTAGTTTTAATGAACGACGTCAGCAAAGTTGTTTGTTCCGGGATTTTGCGTACATTGCGTACATTTATCCACAAATTGCCACATTCCCTCCGGGCCGTGTTCACAGAAGGGGCATTGATTTGTCCGAAACAAGGTTTTGATTTTTTTTGTTGTTGAGAGCAAAGTCGGTTTGTGTGATTTTTGTCTTGTGTTTTTATTGTGTCTACTGTACTAAATTCAAATGTTTTTGTACATTCTGTCTTCCCACACCATATCATACGCTTCCCTACCAATTTTTTGTTTTGTGCTAGTGCTTGCAAAATTGCATGTGTTTGCTTGTGTTACGTGCTTTTTTTGAAAATGCTTGCCACCATCTTGTTTTTCTTCCCTTCTGTTGCCTGCATAGAAATTTGTGTGTGCATGTGCTTTTTTCCCCTATAACGGACAGCATAAAGTTGCTGCCTCCTGTTGCTGTCCGCCATTTTGTTTTCGTCCCTTTTTTGTTGTCCCTGCATGTTGTTTTATTGCAAATTTTTGTGTATTGTTGTTGTATGCATGTTGTGTGATTGAAAAATGCTTGTGTGCATGATTGGTGTGTTTGTTTTCGCTGTGAGAGGGGGTTGTGAAATGTCGTTATTCTGTTTCTGTCTTGTTACTGTTTGCCCTACTTGGCACTCTTGTGACGTGTATCCTATACCTGTTTTCTTTGTTTTCTCTTAGCTTACATGTTGGCTGTCTTGAACATGCACAAAACGTGTGTTTTTATGTTTGTTTTCCTTGTCCTTGTCAGCTTTGTTTTCCTTATCTGTCTGTGCACTTTTTTTTTCTGCAACTATTTTATGTGTTTGTGTCAAATACCTTTCCCCTTGCCTTGACCTGTGTTCCTACATTGTATTTACATGTCCCCCAAGTAATCCCCCCCTTCAATTCACATTTTCATTCACGTTTTCCGTTGCCACTCACGACATGTATGCATTTTTTGGTTTTTGTGTCTCTCTCCTTGTTCACATTCACCTATGTGCTATATGTAGTCTTTTTTGCTTTTCTGTGTTTGTTCTTGTTGTATATGAGTTGCTCTTGGAATCTGATGATAAATTTGTATTTTTTTCAGGGTGTCTACATGCAGGCTGCGCTTCCTTTGGTGAACGACCCCGTCTTTGGCCCTCCCCACTTCGCCGACCTCATGTCAGAGCGTCAGCTCACTGACTTGGTCGAGGGGTGGAATGTGGGGTGGCCTGCTGCGGTTCCTGGGGAGGAATACGCGGTTACCTTGCGCCGCGTCATTTATGCTGCCTGGCCCCAGCACGTTGGGGTGGGGGGGTCCCGCCCCCCCCTCCGCACCGAACGTAGGGAGGTCTCGCTGCACGTGGCAGCAGCCCCCTTGTAGGACGAACAAGAGCAGGGGACAGAGGGGCCCTGGTGGCGCATCGTGCTGCGCCTGCCCTCGGAGAAGGGCTGGTTCATGCTCAACATGGACGGCGGCACGGATTGGCGTAAGCCTTTCCATAATTCGTACATACGCTCCAATGAGCCGTATGACACTTTGTTTGGTCCGGCCTTGCCGGGTGTCAGACGGGAGAGGATGATAACAGCCGGGCCCCCATCCCCATGGGCCGCGCTCTTCAGTTCCTCTCCCCACAGGACTGCTACCAAAGCAGAAACGGGGGTTTGAGGCTCAAGCACGTGCAGGCTTGCTTGAAGCAGTTTGAGGCTCGGGTTAGGCAGGGTGAGGTGATGGTGGAAAAATGTAAGCTCACCTTAAGTGGGAGTAGGAATAGCGCGGAGAATAGCGGGGCGGAGCAAGTGAGGGAGGTGAAGGTGGGGGGGGGGGGGGGGGGGGGGGGGGGCGGGGGGGGGGTTTGGGTGCTTGAGCCGCCGCCAGGCATCATGTTCAATGTGTACGACGAGGAGGTAGAGAGTGAGAAAAAAAAAATGAAGGCATGGATAGACGTAGCAAGGAAAAGGGGGCGGAGGAAAAGAGGGAGGGGGAGGGGGAGGGGGAGGATGAGGAGCCCTGGACGCCCCGCATGGTGCTCGACCACCACATGGATCTGCAGATCGATGTGGCGGACGACACCGACGAAGGCGAGGCGCCCCAGCAGGTCATCCATGCATTCATACATACATACATGCATGCATACATACATATCAACGTACACACACAGGTTGAGCCTGCAGCCCCGCCCGCCCCGCCTGCACCCTCCCCACCAGCCACGTGTGCCCATCTCTGCTCGGGTTGTCGGCATGAGTGGCAACTTGCCCACCCTACTGTTGCCGCCAAGCGTCGCGGGCGCCCCCTGTCTAGGGAAGCCAAAAAAAAGCAAGGAATGGAAAAATATGGCGCGGGAGTATAGTGCTAGTGGGGTAGAGTGGTCAGGTGCACAGGCCCGCAATCGTCGTCGCGCCGCTGTGGCCGCGCGCCCCCCTCCTGTCCAAGTCGTTACTGTTGCGCCGCCGCCCTCTGCTGCCCCAGCCTCTGCCGTTCGCAGCGGACCCCGCATCGCGGCGGGCACCTTGGCGATGCGAGCAGCAGCGCTGTCTGCTTCCCCTTGAGAGATGTTTTATTTATTATTATTATTATTATTATTATTATTATTATTATTATTATTATTATTATTATTATTTTAGGTGTGGACATCAAAGTAATTTCACCATCAACTGCAAAACAAAATATTGAGCCTGAGAGATATTTCAGTGCCTTATTATTAATAAAATATTTTATTACTAATTAATTACAATATTAATGTACGTAAGCCGGTTCAATAATAATAATAATAATAATAATAATTTATAATAATAATAGTGCTTCTCTGTCAATGGCTGATGCATTTCTGCACATGCGCCTCCATCGTCTCACCCGTGAGGGGAGTACGAAGAATTGACGATAAGCTCTAATGACACCCCCGCAAGGGCAGTTCCAACACTTCCAGACGGGCCGGTATGTTCAATGAAAATACTGGTCCAGACGGATCGGTATGTTCAATGAAAATACTGGTGGCACCGACGGGAATCGAACTGGCGACAGGGCCCAGATGGTAGAACTTGACCACTGGGCTATCACGGTGTCCTATAATAATAATAATAATAATAATAATAATAATAATAATAATAATAATAATAATATTGCTGTTGACATTCAAGACAACAAAAAAAATTGATTTTTCTGTTTTGGTTGGAATTTCAGTTTTGGTTGGAATTTTGATTTTGGGTGAAAATTTGAATTTTTCAAATTAACTGCTATATTCGTCCGCAAAATATCGTAAATTTTCGCGAAATGTTACCGTTAAATTTGAAAATTTGAATTTTTGTCACAAAAATGAAAAACTGTCACAAAAATGAAAATCTGACACAAAAATGAAAAACTAATTTTTGTTGTTGTCTTGAATGTCAACAGCAATAATAATAATAATAATAATAATAATAATAATAATTTATAATAATAATAATAATAATAATAATAATAATAATACTATGATATAATAATAATAATAATAATAATAATAATAATAATAATAATAATAATAATAATAATAATAATAATAATAATAGTGCCTCTCTGTCAATGGCTGATGCATTTCTGCACATGCGCCTCCATCGTCTCACCCGTGAGGGGAGTACGAAGAATTGACGATAAGCTCTAATGACACCCCCGCAAGGGCAGTTCCAACACTTCCAGACGGGCCGGTATGTTCAATGAAAATACTGGTCCAGAAATAGACCGGTATGTTCAATGAAAATACTGGTGGCACCGACGGGAATCGAACTGGCGACAGGGCTCAGATGGTAGAACTTGACCACTGGGCTATCACGGTGTCCATAATAATAATAATAATAATAATAATAATAATATTAATAATAATAATAATTTATTAATAAAAAAAATCCTCATTCTTCCCACATCCTCTCCTTGCTGAGACCGATGACAAGGTCTAAATCAACTTCAGCTTCAGCGCGGCACTCTTCTTCATGTTTCTGAAAAGATATTTTGTACACATAGTACTTAGCGCAAATTGAGCAACGGAACTTGTAGTCTTTTTTCTTGTACCCCCGGAACTGGAGCTCTTTGACACGATAGTTAGCCTGTAAAAGCTTTAACATCCACGTATCGCGACGAGTGTTACGCTTGAAAAAAAGCTGTGAATGCATGTTGTTCACTAGCTCCAGCGACTGACAAGAAAACCAGTAAATAGTTCCGTGAAGCTTCAAAAAAAAAATTGATATGATTAACGGTAAGATGCACGTATGGAGTAATGAAATCCGGATCGAAAGTACCGTAAGGATATACATCCTTCCGGCGCATAACGGGCCCATTCTCACCCCTCCTCACCTCCTTCCCACCATCCTCCCGCCAGTAAACGATATCGTTTGGTTCACCGCCTCTACCAGGTACCTTCAGATACCAAGTTCCATCCTCGATCAAAGGATGAGCGGGGCCTTGGTATTTCATAGAAGTTAGTTCAAGAAACAAAGTCCGAGTTTGTTTCTGCCACAAATCCGCTTCCGTGTCAGTGAAAATGTGCGGATTGTTGATTTTGCGAAATTGATTCCACCAGCCCGCGCAAAAAGTCTTAATATTTTTCCAGCGGCCCGGGCAGAAAATATTTTCTAAATTCAAATTGTCATCGTAAACTTCCGACATAAAACGACGCAACGCTACACCGCGATCAAGTCCAGTCCATTCATGATTTTTTTTTTCGTCATTATTATACCGACATTTGAAACCGGAAATTATCGTTCCCGCCCGGTTTTTACTTGCAAGTTGATCTTTGAAGTGCGCGAGTCTTGAGTCAAGGGACGCGTACGGTGAATCAAGCGGAATGTCCAAACTCCAAGGGACACGAGGCTTTCCTGTTAAAATCTCTCGTATAATATAGTCAGTCATCGGCCGCACACACGCAGCATCATGTGCAGCAAGTCTGGTATGTGTCTTTCAAGCGGGATGAAATGAAAAAGTGATTGTGCATGTTTTTTTCCGGGTTGTGATGCATCATCAGTGCTCTTTCTAGTCACACCCCACTCTACCTCTAAATCTGCTCTATCGTCTGAATGGCATGTGCACAAAAAACAAGAGTTATCTGAAGAGGCAGCTTTATGCCCGGTGCATGAAAGCAGCCACTTCATGTCACCGGTCACAAAAAGTTTAACCTTATAATGCCGGCCGGTTTCCGGTGATGTCCATCCATTTTGTTCAAGTTGCTCCAGGTAAGCTAAAAGCTCACCTACAAGTTATTAATAAAAATTTATATCAATAGTATTAATAAATAAAACTAATTCAATTATAATATTAATAAAACTACTTCAAGTATTAATGACACTTATTCAATTATTAAGAAAGTTTTATTGTTAATAACTTAACGAAAAGAGAGAGAAAGAGAAAGATCGGTGAAAATATGTGTAGAAGAGAAGTGATGCTATCTTCAACATAGATTTTCCCCTAGTAACCGAGAAGCAAAAAAAAAAAAAGAAAAAGAAAAAGAAAAAGAAAAAAAGCAAGAAAAAAAAAAGAGGTTTGACGTTAACGTGGGGGCAGATCAATAAAGAACTGCCCCTACACTAACCTCAAAAAAATTTTGAGCAAACAACAGCTCATACTGCCTTAGCACGCAGTTCTGCCTCCACAAAATATACCCCCATCATGTTTACCTGCGGACTATTTGAGCTCCTCCAGTTCTTCCCCGCAGCTAGAAATGAGCACAGGGAAGATCCCCTCCTGACTCGTGGGATGGGGAAAGCCCCGTACCAACTGCTTTTCACCATCAACTGCAAAAACCTTAATCGCCCATAGTACAGAATTCAGTGTTGCACCTGTTTTCCTGCCATCCCCCCCAATAGGTATCATGAGCGTATCCACCTGCCCTGCCCAATCCCTCATCCACTTGGTCTCCAACTCAGTGACGCAGACAAACCGTCTGCTGACAGTTTCAGATCGTACTTAAGGTCCACGTTCGCTGTGAGCTCTCTCCTCTTCTTCGTCAACTACAGTCACACAAATTGCAGAAAAGAAACAAACAAAAAAGCCAAGCCAACCTGCTGGCCCGAGAGAAAGGGATGCTTCACTGCATGCAATAAAGCGGAGACTTGCTTGTCGGACATGATGACGTTGCAATCCATGTGCAACAGGGCCTGGTAGGCTAAGTTCTCTATTTGTTTCTTGTCAGGCATGGCAGCATAGTTTTTATACATGTCTTTCACCATTTCATCATAATCATTCACCTCTGCTTCTGTCAACCTATGCTCCTCACCTAACATTCGCCTAATCTCCCCTACCACAGCCCCACACCTCTGCTTTTTCTGTCTCCTAGTCTGCTTGGACACCTTCTCTTCCTTTCTAATCTTGGGCACCCTACACACTAGCACTATCTCTTTCCCCGTCACATACTTATCTATTCTACACCTATCATCTGTCTCCTGCCACTGCCACATCTCTCGCAGGTATGGCTCTCCTGTTCTACCCACACACCCATGCGCATCTGGCACTTTTACTGGCGTCATCTTCTCCCTCTCTACACTAGCCCAGTACTCCTTTCTGGTCATGTAATGTACTCCAGCCCCTTTCGGCGGCGGGGTGATGACAGAAAATTCCATTTCATAATTATCGAGAGATTCTGCCCCCACTTCGAGAGATTCCGCCCCCACTTCGATGCCCGTGCAACGGCCATACTGCGAGTCTCGTTCCCTTGCCTCTGCAACTCGCTCTTGGTCGTCGAGCTTGGCTCTTTTTTCCACCAACGCGTCGGCACGTGTATCCCTCTCAGTCCTCTTCTTGTTTTTGTCAAAAGTCTTTCTCTGCTTTCGCCAGCCTTTGGTTCCGCGACGTGGAGGCATGGGGAAGCTTCGCACCAAAATCCCAACAGACTTCGCCGGTCCTTAAAAAAGTTGACAGGGTTTGGCTTTTTGGCTGGCATGGCCTGGGCTGGCCTGAACATTTTTTGACTAGCGTAAAAGGTCCAAAAAACCTCAAAAATCCAGGAAAGTCTCCTCCTAAACTACTTCACCTTTTTTAAAATGGCTTCAGATTCAGAAAGCTCGTCATCTGAAGGGGTTCCGACCAACTTTTCAAAAATTATTGTCAAATTTTACACAATGTTTTTTTTAATAATATATTACAGAAAACACAAAATTTTTAACCGTTATAACATTTGAAATTCAACTTGAATTTTTTTAAATTTTTTCAGTGGGAACCCCATCTCATCGTGACCTTTACAACAAAAAAAGAATTATTAAAAAATGTTAAAAACTCATTACGCTTATTTTGCCTCCGTTTTACCAACGCTTAAAATGCCTAAAATTACATATGTCTCGACTGTTATTAATAGTTCTCAGAATTTGCATTCAAGTGTTTCTCAAGGGACACTGAGCCTCCGTATTAATAGTCTGAGGCTGTCGGCGGGGCACTTGAAGTATTAATCACTAACTTGCCACCGTGACCGACTCCAGCCGCCATAGTCCTGAACTGGAAGATGACTCATGATTGATGGAGTCGTCC
>WBZZ01006104.1:25000-30000 GCA_019918135.1 Paulinella micropora
TTCTGGCATTAGTCGATATTTCATCAGTTGATCTCATCACTTACTCCACGGAGCGAACCAAGGCCACTTGAGGTGTCACTGACCCTCCCTTGGGCTTGGTTTTTTTTTTTGAAATGGGTGCCATCTGTCGACAGACAGAGAATTAGGGGATGGTGTGGGTGTGCTGGGCCCGTGGTGGGGTGCCTTATGTGTGCCTAGCCATACGCCTATAAGTCACATGCCGAAATAGCGACGGGAAGCACAATTCTGTTCCCTCAGGGTGCCCTTTCTCGCTTGTTGAGCCCGGAATAAAACCCACAGTGCTCTGTCGGTTTATACTAGACTGTGGAACAGTCTCGAAACTCCATCTGCTTACTGGGTCCTCTGTAATGGAGGTGGGAGCTCGTTCTGCAAGGGGCGCTTATGGAACGAGCCCTGGCCCCGCCTGGTACTAGGGAGGTTTGGTATCGCCTGTATCAGTCCCTTCCGTGCAAACATCACGGCTTAGCTGGGCATCGGGTTAATACTTTACCCACAGACTTCCTTGGTTGACGAAATCAGAAGCTCCTTTTTTCTGGCATTAGTCGATATTTCATCAGTTGATCTCATCACTTACTCCACGGAGCGAACCAAGGCCACTTGAGGTGTCACTGACCCTCCCTTGGGCTTGGTTTTTTTTTTGAAATGGGTGCCATCTGTCGACAGACAGAGAATTAGGGGATGGTGTGGGTGTGCTGGGCCCGTGGTGGGGTGCCTTATGTGTGCCTAGCCATACGCCTATAAGTCACATGCCGAAATAGCGACGGGAAGCACAATTCTGTTCCCTCAGGGTGCCCTTTCTCGCTTGTTGAGCCCGGAATAAAACCCACAGTGCTCTGTCGGTTTATACTAGACTGTCGAACAGTCTCGAAACTCCATCTGCTTACTGGGCCCTCTGTAATGGAGGTGGGAGCTCGTTCTGCAAGGGGCGCTTTATGGAACGAGCCCTGGCCCCGCCTGGTACTAGGGAGGTTTGGTATCGCCTGTATCAGTCCCTTCCGTGCAAACATCACGGCTTAGCTGGGCATCGGGTTAATACTTTACCCACAGACTTCCTTGGTTGACGAAATCAGAAGCTCCTTTTTTCTGACATTAGTCGATATTTCATCAGTTGATCTCATCACTTACTCCACGGAGCGAACCAAGGCCACTTGAGGTGTCACTGACCCTCCCTTGGGCTTGGTTTTTTTTTTGAAATGGGTGCCATCTGTCGACAGACAGAGAATTAGGGGATGGTGTGGGTGTGCTGGGCCCGTGGTGGGGTGCCTTATGTGTGCCTAGCCATACGCCTATAAGTCACATGCCGAAATAGCGACGGGAAGCACAATTCTGTTCCCTCAGGGTGCCCTTTCTCGCTTGTTGAGCCCGGAATAAAACCCACAGTGCTCTGTCGGTTTATACTAGACTGTCGAACAGTCTCGAAACTCCATCTGCTTACTGGGCCCTCTGTAATGGAGGTGGGAGCTCGTTCTGCAAGGGGCGCTTTATGGAACGAGCCCTGGCCCCGCCTGGTACTAGGGAGGTTTGGTATCGCCTGTATCAGTCCCTTCCGTGCAAACATCACGGCTTAGCTGGGCATCGGGTTAATACTTTACCCACAGACTTCCTTGGTTGACGAAATCAGAAGCTCCTTTTTTCTGACATTAGTCGATATTTCATCAGTTGATCTCATCACTTACTCCACGGAGCGAACCAAGGCCACTTGAGGTGTCACTGACCCTCCCTTGGGCTTGGTTTTTTTTTTGAAATGGGTGCCATCTGTCGACAGACAGAGAATTAGGGGATGGTGTGGGTGTGCTGGGCCCGTGGTGGGGTGCCTTATGTGTGCCTAAACTCCATCTGCTTACTGGGCCCTCTGTAATGGAGGTGGGAGCTCGTTCTGCAAGGGGCGCTTTATGGAACGAGCCCTGGCCCCGCCTGGTACTGGGGAGGTTTGGTATCGCCTGTATCAGTCCCTTCCGTGCAAACATCACGGCTTAGCTGGGCATCGGGTTAATACTTTACCCACAGACTTCCTTGGTTGACGAAATCAGAAGCTCCTTTTTTCTGACATTAGTCGATATTTCATCAGTTGATCTCATCACTTACTCCACGGAGCGAACCAAGGCCACTTGAGGTGTCACTGACCCTCCCTTGGGCTTGGTTTTTTTTTTGAAATGGGTGCCATCTGTCGACAGACAGAGAATTAGGGGATGGTGTGGGGGTGCTGGGCCCGTGGTGGGGTGCCTTATGTGTGCCTAGCCATACGCCTATAAGTCACATGCCGAAATAGCGACGGGAAGCACAATCCTGTTCCCTCAGGGTGCCCTTTCTCGCTTGTTGAGCCCGGAATAGAACCCACAGTGCTCTGTCGGTTTATACTAGACTGTGGAACAGTCTCGAAACTCCATCTGCTTACTGGGTCCTCTGTAATGGAGGTGGGAGCTCGTTCTGCAAGGGGCGCTTATGGAACGAGCCCTGGCCCCGCCTGGTACTAGGGAGCTTTGGTATCGCCTGTATCAGTCCCTTCCGTGCAAACATCACGGCTTAGCTGGGCATCGGTTTAATACTTTACCCACAGACTTCCTTGGTTGACGAAATCAGAAGCTCCTTTTTTCTGACATTAGTCGATATCTCATCAGTTGATTTCATCACTTACTCCACGGAGTGAACCAAGGCCACTTGAGGTGTCACTGACCCTCCCTTGGGCTTGGTTTTTTTTTTGAAATGGGTGCCATCTGTCGACAGACAGAGAATTAGGGGATGGTGTGGGTGTGCTGGGCCCGTGGTGGGGTGCCTTATGTGTGCCTAGCCATACGCCTATAAGTCACATGCCGAAATAGCGACGGGAAGCACAATTCTGTTCCCTCAGGGTGCCCTTTCTCGCTTGTTGAGCCCGGAATAAAACCCACAGTGCTCTGTCGGTTTATACTAGACTGTCGAACAGTCTCGAAACTCCATCTGCTTACTGGGCCCTCTGTAATGGAGGTGGGAGCTCGTTCTGCAAGGGGCGCTTTATGGAACGAGCCCTGGCCCCGCCTGGTACTAGGGAGGTTTGGTATCGCCTGTATCAGTCCCTTCGTGCAAACATCACGGCTTAGCTGGGCATCGGTTTAATACTTTACCCACAGACTTCCTTGGTTGACGAAATCAGAAGCTCCTTTTTTCTGACATTAGTCGATATCTCATCTATCTATCTATCTATCTTTTCTATATCTATATCTATGTCTATATCTATATCTGTATCCCTATCTATATCTATACCTATATCTTTTTCTATATCTATCTATATCTATACCTGTATCTATATCTATATCTATATCTATATCTATATCTATATCTATATCTATATCCATATCTATATTTATATCTATATCTATGTCTATATCTATGTCTATATCTATATCTATATCTATATCTATATCTATATCTATATCTATGTCTATCTCTATCTCTTTCTCCATTTCTTTCTCTTTCTCTACCTCTATCTCTATATGTATTTTACATTTCTATCTATATCTATCTATCCATCTATCTATCTATCTATCTATCTATCTATCTATCTATCTATCTATCTATCTATCTATCTTGGTGGGGTGCCTTATGTGTGCCTAGCCATACGCCTATAAGTCACATGCCGAAATAGCGACGGGAAGCACAATCCTGTTCCCTCAGGGTGCCCTTTCTCGCTTGTTGAGCCCGGAATAGAACCCACAGTGCTCTGTCGGTTTATACTAGACTGTCGAACAGTCTCGAAACTCCATCTGCTTACTGGGTCCTCTGTAATGGAGGTGGGAGCTCGTTCTGCAAGGGGCGCTTATGGAACGAGCCCTGGCCCCGCCTGGTACTAGGGAGCTTTGGTATCGCCTGTATCAGTCCCTTCCGTGCAAACATCACGGCTTAGCTGGGCATCGGTTTAATACTTTACCCACAGACTTCCTTGGTTGACGAAATCAGAAGCTCCTTTTTTCTGACATTAGTCGATATCTCATCAGTTGATTTCATCACTTACTCCACGGAGTGAACCAAGGCCACTTGAGGTGTCACTGACCCTCCCTTGGGCTTGGTTTTTTTTTTGAAATGGGTGCCATCTGTCGACAGACAGAGAATTAGGGGATGGTGTGGGTGTGCTGGGCCCGTGGTGGGGTGCCTTATGTGTGCCTAGCCCTATAAGTCACATGCCGAAATAGCGACGGGAAGCACAATCCTGTTCCCTCAGGGTGCCCTTTCTCGCTTGTTGAGCCCGGAATAAAACCCACAGTGCTCTGTCGGTTTATACTAGACTGTCGAACAGTCTCGAAACTCCATCTGCTTACTGGGTCCTCTGTAATGGAGGTGGGAGCTCGTTCTGCAAGGGGCGCTTATGGAACGAGCCCTGGCCCCGCCTGGTACT
This sequence comes from Paulinella micropora, assembly GCA_019918135.1. Taxonomy (NCBI): domain Eukaryota; phylum Cercozoa; class Imbricatea; order Euglyphida; family Paulinellidae; genus Paulinella; species Paulinella micropora. The sequence goes on from WBZZ01006104.1 coordinate 29,391, forward strand.
AGGGAGGTTTGGTATCGCCAGTATCAGTCCCTTCCGTGCAAACATCACGGCTTAGCTGGGCATCGGGTTAATACTTTACCCACAGACTTCCTTGGTTGACGAAATCAGAAGCTCCTTTTTTCTGGCATTAGTCGATATCTCATCTATCTATCTATCTATCTATCTATCTATCTATCTATCTATCTATCTATCTATCTATATCTATCTATCTATTTATCTATCTATATCTCTATCTATATCTCGATCTATATCTATATTTATATCTATATCTACATCTATATCTATATCTATATCTATATCTATATCTATATATCTATATCTGAATCTATATCAACATCTATATCTATTTATATATCTATATCTATATCTATATCTATATCCATATCTAGATCTATGTCTATATCTATATCTATATCTATATCTACATCTATATCTATATCTATATCTATATCTATATCTATATCTATATCTATATATCTATATTTAAATCTAAATTTATGTCTATGTCTATGTCTATGTCTATGTCTATGTCTATATCTATGTCTATGTCTATGTCTCTGTCTATCTCTATCTCTATCTCCATCTCCATCTCTAGCTCCATCTCTATCTC
>WBZZ01006105.1:0-40000 GCA_019918135.1 Paulinella micropora
CATACATACACACACTCACACACACACATACATACAATCTCATGCATACATACATACATTACATACATGCATGCATACATACATACATACATACATACATATGTATGTACATTATGTACATACATACATGCATACGTACATACATACATAATATGCACCCATCTCCTCTCCTTATTTTGCTCCCTGAATGCATGCGGTGTGGTTGCATGGTTCTACATGATGCATGGATGGGTAAAGCATGTTAGAGTCAGGCCGTACGATGGGAGAAATTCATAAGCTGCTGCAATACGTTAGGCTCGAACGAGGCGCCCTGAAAAACCAAGCAAATCGCATGTGTTCTTCTGATCTCATCATGAGAAAGATAACTATGCTTGCTGTGTGTGTGTGTGTGTTGTGTGCTGAGGGTATTTGTGTGTCTTTTTGGTCTGTGTTGCTACTGTTTGTAATACTAGTTGCAATGTCTTGAGAAATTTTTGAACGCTGTTTTTTTTAATGAGGAAAAGTCCAGGTCGTGCACCGGGTTGATGGAGCGCAACAACTGCTCGATAACGACAGCATCTGCAACAGAATATGGCTGCAAGCAATCGAAACAGGTATTACATCGACCCTTTGGTGTCTCGCCGATGGGCGCTGGAGGTTGAGCCATAAAGGGAGAAAATCGTTTTTCAAAATTGAAATGGTCGCAACAAGGCAAAAAGGCCATATCAGCTGCATCAAACACCATAGAAATGCAGAAACAACGACACAAGTTCGGATGACAAGGTCAAAATGACAGTTAATGTGAAGAGAAAATCCCTCGTTTTTGATAATCCTTTTCTTTATCGCTTTGTCTCTCGCTCTCGTTTGTCTAAAAATCGCTTCGCTTTTTCTTGAGGGACTTTGATGGAGATTTCATGCTCGTTCTGTTCAACTTCAATTGGACATGATGAAGTTATCTCAAGTAAAAAATGATTTGTAGTGAACCAAGGAAAAGCCTCGATCAGGGATTGGGGAAAGATCCACTAAAAGACGGTCCTACCAGTACTCCTACCACTGGCTCAGACAGCTCCCACCTGTTCCCGTTTGAATCTTAACTTGTTGTTAGCAGCCGAATCTGCACGAACTCCTCGCAGGATGCGATCAGGAGGTGCCCTCCTCTCCTTCTCCTCCTCCTCCTCCTCTTCTTCTTCTTCTTCTTCTTCTTCTTCTTCCTCCTCCTCCTTCTTCTTCTTCTTCTTCTTCTTCTTCTTCTTCTTCTTCTTCTTCTTCTTCTTCTTCTTCTTCTTCTTCTTCTTCTTCTTCTTCTTCTTCTTCTTCTTCTTCTTCTTCTTCTTGTCCTCCTCCTCCTCCTCCTCTTATTATTATTATTATTATTATTATTATTATTATTATTATTATTATTATTATTATTATTATTATTATTATTATTGAGGCGCATGTGCAGATTTGCATCAGCCATTGACAGAGAAGCACTATTATTATTATTATTATTATTATTATTATTATTATTATTATTATTATTATTATTATTATTATTGGACACCGTGATAGCCCAGTGGTCAAGTTCTACCATCTGGGCCCTGTCGCCAGTTCGATTCCCGTCGGTGCCACCAGTATTTTCATTGAACATACCGATCCGTCTGGACCAGTATTTTCATTGAACATACCGGCCCGTCTGGAAGTGTTGGAACTGCCCTTGCGGGGGTGTCATTAGAGCTTATCGTCAATTCTTCGTACTCCCCTCACGGGTGAGACGATGGAGGCGCATGTGCAGAAATGCATCAGCCATTGACAGAGAAGCACTATTATTATTATTATTATTATTATTATTGGACACCGTGATAGCCCAGTGGTCAAGTTCTACCATCTGGGCCCTGTCGCCAGTTCGATTCCCGTCGGTGCCACCAGTATTTTCATTGAACATACCGGTCTATTTCTGGACCAGTATTTTCATTGAACATACCGGCCCGTCTGGAAGTGTTGGAACTGCCCTTGCGGGGGTGTCATTAGAGCTTATCGTCAATTCTTCGTACTCCCCTCACGGGTGAGACGATGGAGGCGCATGTGCAGAAATGCATCAGCCATTGACAGAGAAGCACTATTATTATTATTATTATTATTATTATTATTATTATTATTATTATTATTATTATTATTATTATTATTATTATTATTATTATTATTATTATTATTATTATTATTATGGACACCGTGATAGCCCAGTGGTCAAGTTCTACCATCTGGGCCCTGTCGCCAGTTCGATTCCCGTCGGTGCCACCAGTATTTTCATTGAACATACCGGTCTATTTCTGGACCAGTATTTTCATTGAACATACCGGCCCGTCTGGAAGTGTTGGAACTGCCCTTGCGGGGGTGTCATTAGAGCTTATCGTCAATTCTTCGTACTCCCCTCACGGGTGAGACGATGGAGGCGCATGTGCAGAAATGCATCAGCCATTGACAGAGAAGCACTATTATTATTATTATTATTATTATTATTATTATTATTATTATTATTATTATTCATGGGCTGATTGGTATAAAGCTCCTAGAGTAATGTTCTATGCCGTCACTTCCTTCATTCCACCGATTGGTGTGGAGACTTTCCTTATGGAATGGAGGACTGGATGCACATGGCCTTTTGGCTCAGCAATTGGCAGACGATACATACATACATACATATTATTATTATTATTATTATTATTATTATTATCTCATCATCATCATGATCACCACCACCACCATCATCATCATCATCATCATCATCATCATTATTATTATTATTATGGACACCGTGATAGCCCAGTGGTCAAGTTCTACCATCTGGGCCCTGTCGCCAGTTCGATTCCCGTCGGTGCCACCAGTATTTTCATTGAACATACCGGTCCGTCTGGAAGTGTTGGAACTGCCCTTGCGGGGGTGTCATTAGAGCCTATCGTCAATTCTTCGTACTCCCCTCACGGGTGAGACGATGGAGGCGCATGTGCAGATTTGCATCAGCCATGGACAGAAGCACTATTATTATTGTTATTATTATTATCCCTGAAAGGTGTTGGGAGTAGGGGGTGGGGGGTTTGGGGGAGGGAAAAAATGAAAATTTTGTACCCCCCCCCCCCCCCCCACCCCCACCCCCACCCCACCCACCCACCCCCACCCCGCATTTTCGCACCCCTGTCCCTATAAAATCATGGTTTGTGGGAACCAGGAGGAGTTGGGAGCTCATATTTGCAGGGTGGCTAGCCCCAGACTCAATGTTGATGCTGATATAATTTTTTTGGAATTCACGCAAATATTTGCGTTAGGGGAGTGTCCTGAATGCCAAATTTCCTTGTTTTTTAGCAGCACTTGCCGGTGCCTCCGGCAATTGAACGTACCCCGTCGACGGGGCAGGGGGGGTCCGGGGGGCACTCCCCCCGGGAACCCCAGCCCTGTGATTGTACGTACCCGTTCTGGTCGCGGGTGGCACCCACACCTGAAAATTGAGGTTTTTTGCCACCAGGCGCACTTTGCGGCACCTCCGGCAATTCAACGTACCCTGTCGAAGGGAAAGGGGGGGTCCGGGGGAGCCCTGCGATTGTACGTACCCGTTCTGGTCGCGGGTGGCACCCACACCAAAATTGAGGTCTTGTGCCACCCAGGTGCCGTTTGCGCACACCAGAGGGAGTTAGCGGCTGATATTTGGTGTATCTGACACTTCTTGATGAGCTGTCTTCGAAAATATGAAAATCGTGGCGCCGGGTGGCATACACACCGGAACATTGAGGTTTTGGCGCCACCAGGCGCCGTTTGCGCACACCCGAGGGAGTTTGAGGCTTATGTTTGGTGTACCCGACACCTCTCGGTGCGCTCTCTTCGGACATACACCACGTGGGGTCAAAGGAGTATATACATTCCGAGATCTAGGGATGGTGACGGGTTTCGAGGCGTTCCAGACACTTACCGCCAAACGTCCTCATGCGCTGGCAGACCGCATGAAATGTCTGCTACCCCCCTTGAGTACCTCCATTCGACTTATACCCAGTCTTGTGGAACTCTCTCATAGGGAACATCAATCATTTGCAGTTGACTCCCTGCAAGGTACCCGACACGCCGAGCGGGTAGCTATTCAGGGATGGTTAGAGTCACTCTTCCCTCCCCAACATTCACTGTTGTGACTGTTGGGTCGAGGGATGGAGGCGCATGGTCCTTGGACTCAGCCATGACAGATCAATACAATACTACTACCACTATTATTATTATTATTATTATTATTATTATTATTATTATTATTATTATTATTTGGAGGCTTATGTCCGTTGAGGATATGCCATTAGCTGCATCAGTACGCCTCAGATATAGTAAATCTGCCTTGGAGTGTTGACTGTGACATATTTGAGGGAAATCCCGATGAAAAAACCTAGTCACACTTGCTAAACAGAGTTCCAGCCCAATGGCCTCAAGGCGTTAAACTGTGACGCCAACTCATAACCCTTTGGTGGTAGATGCTGGGGAGGAGGGTCGTTGCGTGCGTAAAAGATCTTAAACTCCGCATATGCTGGTTGATAGCCCAGGACCCAGCAGACACCAGATTGTTACGGGTGGGGTTTTGAGGCAGCTCTAGCAACCGCGCTTGGTGTATGCACTTGCACATTCGGTGACGTCTTGCAAGAGGTTGCTGGGACTGCGGAATAACCTCGGCTTAGTGCAGTCTTGCCCTCAGGAGCTCCATCGGTGGCCCCGATCATCAGGCGAGAGACTGACACGGGGGGGTGGAGGACCTCGAACAAGGGTATTGGAGGCTTATGTCCGTTGAGGATATGCCATTAGCTGCATCAGTACGCCTCAGATATAGTATTATTATTATTATTATTATTATTATTATTATTATTATGGACACCGTGATAGCCCAGTGGTCAAGTTCTACCATCTGGGCCCTGTCGCCAGTTCGATTCCCGTCGGTGCCACCAGTATTTTCATTGAACATACCGGTCCGTCTGGAAGTGTTGGAACTGCCCTTGCGGGGGTGTCATTAGAGCCTATCGTCAATTCTTCGTACTCCCCTCACGGGTGAGAAGATGGAGGCGCATGTGCAGATTTGCATCAGCCATTGACAGAGAAGCACTATTATTATATTATTATTATTATGGACACCGTGATAGCCCAGTGGTCAAGTTCTACCATCTGGGCCCTGTCGCCAGTTCGATTCCCGTCGGTGCCACCAGTATTTTCATTGAACATACCGGTCTATTTCTGGACCAGTATTTTCATTGAACATACCGGCCCGTCTGGAAGTGTTGGAACTGCCCTTGCGGGGGTGTCATTAGAGCTTATCGTCAATTCTTCGTACTCCCCTCACGGGTGAGACGATGGAGGCGCATGTGCAGAAATGCATCAGCCATTGACAGAGAAGCACTATTATTATTATTATTATTATTATTATTATTATTATTATTATTATTGACACCGTGATAGCCCAGTGGTCAAGTTCTACCATCTGGGCCCTGTCGCCAGTTCGATTCCCGTCGGTGCCACCAGTATTTTCATTGAACATACCGATCCGTCTGGACCAGTATTTTCATTGAACATACCGGCCCGTCTGGAAGTGTTGGAACTGCCCTTGCGGGGGTGTCATTAGAGCTTATCGTCAATTCTTCGTACTCCCCTCACGGGTGAGACGATGGAGGCGCATGTGCAGATTTGCATCAGCCATTGACAGAGAAGCACTATTATTATTATTATTATTATTATTCAGCCCAATGGCCTTACGGCGTTAAACTGTGATGCCAACTCAAAACCATTTGGTGGATGATGCTGGGGAGGAGGGTCGTTGGGCGCCTGTCGAAGATCTTAAACTCCGCTATGCCGGTTGATAGCCCGTGGACCCAGCGGATACCAAATTGTTATGGGTGGGGTTTTGAGTTAGTTCTAGCAACCATGCTTGGTGTACGCACTTGCACATGCGGCAACGTTTTGCAAGAGGTTGTTGGCACTGCGGAATAACCTCGGCTTAGTGTAGTTTTGCCCTCAGGAGCTCCATCGGTGGCCCCTATAATCAGTCGAGAGACTGACTAGGTGGGGACGGAGCACCTCGAACAAGGGCATGGAGGCTCATGTCCGGAAACGGATCGTGCCATCAGCTGCATCAGCACCCCTATCGGAATAAATCATGGTTTGTGGGAACGAGGAGGATTTGGGAGCTCATATTTGCAGGGTAGCTAGCCCCAGACTCGATGTTGATGCTGATAGGATTTTTTTGAAATTCACGCAAATATTTGCGTTAGGGGAGTGTCCTGAATGCCAAAAATTGCTTCTTTTTTTCGCATCCCTGTCGGAATAAATCATGGTTTGTGTGAACCAGGAGGATTTTGGAGCTCATATTGACAGGGTGGCTAGCCCCAGACTCGATGTTGATGCTGATATAATTTTTTTGAAATTCACGCAAATATTTGCGTTAGGGGAGTGTCCTGAATGCCGAAATTCCTCCCCCCGGGAACCCCAGCCGGCAATTGTACGTACCCGTTCTGGTCACGGGTGGCACCCAAACCAGAAAATTGAGGTCTTGTCCCACCAGCCGCCCTCCGGCAATTGAACGTACCTGTCGACGGGAAAGGGGGGGGGTCCGGGGGGCCCTCCCCCCGGAAACCCCAGCCCGGCAATTGTACGCACCAGTTTTGGTCGCGGGTGGGACTCACACCAGAAAGTTGAGGTCTTGTGCCACCAGCAGCTGTTTGCGCACACCAGAGGGAGTTAGCGGCTGTTATTTGGTATATCTGACGCTTCTTGATGAGCTCTCTTCGAAAATATAAAAATTGTGGCGCCGGGTGGCCTACACACCGGAAACTTGAGGTTTTTGCGCCACCAGGCGCCGTTTGCGCACGCCAGAGGGAGTTTGAGGCTCATGTTTGGTGCACCCGACACCTCTAGGTGCGCTCTCTTCGGAGATAAAAACTTTTGGTGGCGGGTGGCACAAAAACCAGAGATTTTAGGTGTTTGTGCCACCAGAGCTTACACTTGCGTTCTGCTGTTACCTCCGGCAATTGAAAGTACCCTGTCGACGGGAAAGGGGGGGTCCGGGGGGCCCTTCCCCCGGGAACCCTAGCCCGAGGGGGGAAAAGGGGTGTGTGTGTGTGTGTGTGGGAGGGGGGGGGGGGGGGGGGGGCGCGAAGCGCACCGCAAACCATCCTTTCAGTTGTTGGCGCAGCCGCTAATTATTATTATTCTTACTATTATTATTATTATTATTATTATTATTATTATTATTATTATTATTATTATTATTATTATTATTATTATTATGGACACCGTGATAGCCCAGTGGTCAAGTTCTACCATCTGGGCCCTGTCGCCAGTTCGATTCCCGTCGGTGCCACCAGTATTTTCATTGAACATACCGGTCTATTTCTGGACCAGTATTTTCATTGAACATACCGGCCCGTCTGGAAGTGTTGGAACTGCCCTTGCGGGGGTGTCATTAGAGCTTATCGTCAATTCTTCGTACTCCCCTCACGGGTGAGACGATGGAGGCGCATGTGCAGAAATGCATCAGCCATTGACAGAGAAGCACTATTATTATTATTATTATTATTATTATGTTGGACACCGTGATAGCCCAGTGGTCAAGTCCTCCCATCTGGGCCCTGTCGCCAGTTCGATTCCCGTCGGTGCCACCAGTATTTTCATTGAACATACCGGTCCGTCTGGAAGTGTTGGAACTGTCCTTGCGGGGGTGTCATTAGAGCCTATCGTCAATTCTTCGTACTCCCCTCACGGGTGAGGCGATGGAGGCACATGTGCAGAAATGCATTCGCCATTGACAGAGAAGCACTATTATTATTATTATTATTATTATTATTATTATTATTATTATTATTATTATTATTATTATAGCCCAGTGGTCAAGTTCTACCATCTGAGCCCTGTCGCCAGTTCGATTCCCGTCGGTGCCACCAGTATTTTCATTGAACATACCGGTCCGTCTGGAAGTGTTGGAACTGCCCGTGCGGGGGTCTCATTAGAGCCTATCGTCAATTCTTCGTACTCCCCTCACGGGTGAGACGATGGAGGCGCATGTGCAGATTTGCATCAGCCATTGACAGAGAAGCACTATTATTATTATTATTATTACTATTATTATTATTATTATGGAGGGGTGCACAGTATGGCACCCCACGGGAAGAGGTGGTTGGGCCTCTTCCCACTGGTTTCGAGGCTATGTCGTTGTGTTGGCTCCGAGGCTATGTTGTTGTGTTGGTTCCGAGGCTATGTTGTTGTGTTGGTTCCGAGGCAATGTTGTTGTGTGAGTTCCGAGGCTATGTTGTTGTGTTGGTTCCGAGGCCATGTCGTTGTGTTGTTTTTTATAAGACATACACCACGTGGGATCAAAGGGGTATTTACATTCCGCGATCTAGGGGTGGTGACGGGTTTCGAGGCGTCCCAGATACTTGCCACAAAACGTCCTCATGCGCTGGCAGACCGCATGAAATGTCTGCTACCCCTGTGAGTACCTCCATGCGGGCCCTACCCAGTCTCGTGGAGCTCTCATGCGGGGAAGATCAATCATTTGTAGTTGATTTCCTGCAAGGTACCCGACACTGTGCGGGTCCCTACTTCCTTTTGGGGCCTTCTATGCAGGATGGTTAGAGTCACTCTTCCCTCCCCAACATACTCACTGTAGTCCCTGTTGGGTCGAGGGATGGAGGCGCATGGCCCTCGGGCTCAGCCATGACAGATCAATATATATATATTATTATTATTATTATTATTATTATTATTATTATTATTATTATTATTATTAAGTGGCACCGCGATAGCCCAGTGGTTAAGGTCTACCATCTGGGACCTGTCGCCAGTTCGGTTCCCGTCGGTGCCAGTATTTTCAAAGGATATTTTCTTTGAAAGTATTGGTCTGTCTGGAAGGCTTGGAGCTGCCTTGCGGGGGTGTCAGTAGAGCCTATCGTCAAATCTTCGTACTCCCCTCGCGGGTGAGACGATGGAGGCACATGTGCAGAAATGCATTCGCCATTGACAGAGAAGCACTATTATTATTATTATTATTATTAATTATTAGTATTCAAATAGAAAAACCATAGACCTCTTCTTCTTTCCTCCTCCTCCTACTACTACTACTACTACTACTACTACTACTACTGTGGATTGCCTCTATTTGCTGTGCTGCTGCTTGGAATCTCTTGTCCATCCTCTCGCACTTCTAGTTTTGTCTTTCTGTCTCTATCTCCCCTGTTGCGCATATTATTTCTTCGTTCCCTCTGTTTCATTCCTCCCTCCCTCCACCCCCCCCCCCCCTCTCTCTCTCTCCTACTCTGGCTCTTTTCTCTTTCGCATGCACGTCACAGAAACACACTCTTTTCTTCTCTTCCCTCCGCCTCTCTCTCTCTCTCTCTCTCCCTCTCCCTCCCTCCCCCCCCCCCCCCCCCTCTCCCTCTCCCTCCCTCCCTCCCTCTCCCCCCCCTCCCCCCTCTCTCTCTCTCCCTCCCTCCCTTCCTCCCTCTCTCTCTCTCTCTCTCTCTCGCGCGCGCGCGCGCTATTTGCTCCACATACCTCCTATTTGTGTGTATGTGTGTCTGTGTGTGTGTGTTTGGTTTATACTACTTTCGCATTGTCTCTTGGTGTTACTCCCTTCTTGTAATCCCTAATTATGCTGCTTGCCTGCGCGGTGGCTCCCTGCAGGCCAGGCCGAGCCCAAGTCCAGCAGCCTTAAGAAGAAAAAACAAGTGCGGCCCGAACCAGTCCAGACTGGTAGCCTCCCATGCATACATACATACATACATACATACATACATACATACATAACATACATACATACATACATACATACATACATACATGCATACATGCATGCATGGCATGGCATGGCTGCATGCATGCATGCAAGCAATACAATGCAATGCAATGCTTGCATGCTTGCATTGCATGCAAGCAATGCAATCCAAAGCATGCATGCTTACTTACTTACTTACTTACTTACTTACTTACTTATCTGCACCAAGTCTATACTTGTAGTTTTTCCTACCTTCGTATCTGTCTGTGTTTGTATGGTATGTAATTCATACATCATGATATGATACAAAATATCAAAACATGACTTCACATATCTTAGTCAGGCGCAGAACAGATGCATTCTATAATATTAAAATGTAGAATATTGGATAGTTAGTTCCATGTTTCTTGATCCATTTAGACATACGCCTCGATTCGAGCGCGAAGTCGCCGCGCCGCTCCAAAGATTCGTCACAAAGTAGAATTATGCAATATCAAATCTGAACTGTGTGTCTGCGTCGTAGGTCCAAGCATGATGCTGCCTCGCAAGAACAGCAGCCCAATCCAGGAAGGGCTGTTGCAAGGGCCGGACAGAAGAGAGCGCTCGGTCTCCCCTGCCAGGTCTACTACAGTACATACATGTATGCATACATACATACATACATACACACATACATACGTACATACATACATATGTACATATGTACACACAGCACTAGACACAGTTGAGGTGATTTGCTGTGTTGTAAGTGTTGAGCGATGTTGGGTTCTTGTGTTCTGTTCAGGAAAACAGGCAGCTATGGTAACATATTGATCGTAAACGGTAATGGAGCTTCGAAGCCAGAGAGTGCGGGTAGGGAGGGCGTGGCGGGTCCCGGCAGGTCTGCTCCAGTGCCCGACCTATCCAACGTGCAGCTGCCCAAGCCCAAGCCGCGCCGCGAGAAGAAAAAGAAGAAAAAGAAGCGGATATCGATCAACGGCGGGGTCAAAGGTGAGGAGGTGGATGAGGGCTCCGATGTGGAGGACTCGCAGCCGGTAGCGTCTCTGCTGCCCGCCGCACAGATCAAGCAGCCCACACCCTTGGAGAACGCGCAGAATGGGGAGGTGTTCATGCTGCCGACCCAACTTCCAGGCGCCACCACCAGCCCCAGCTCCGGTCACCCAGTGTCAGGCTTTATGTCCCCGCCTCTCCTGTCCGAAGTCCAAACTCCACGAGAAATGGAGGACCCGTTCCCTGTTCGCCATGGGGACATGTACAGTCCCATCAGCCCCGACTACTCGGATGGCGGCCCGCCCTTCCCTGACATGCCCCTGCAGCAGCTGGGCCAGCTCCAGGCTCCCGTCAACAGCCGGCCCCCTCACAAGCTCGTCCGCTTCCACGCCTCCCCTGCCTTCGGCCTGCCGGGCCCCGAACACGCGGCCGGCCCAGCATTGCCGTACGTGATGGCCGCGCCGGTTCCCAGCGCGAGCGTGCCGGCTGCCCTTCCTCCCGGCCTGGGCTTCCCACGCTCCAGCAACGGCCCGGCGCTGCCCGAGCAGCCGGCCTACCCGTCCCCAGAGCTGGTAGAGATGGAGCGGCAGGCCAAGGAGCGCCTGGAGATGGAGGAGCGCGTGTTCAAGCGCAAGCAAGTGCGACTGGACAAGGAGCGTGTCGAGCTGGAAGAGCTGCGCAGAGAATTGCAGGCGGAGCGCGAGGCACTCCGGGAGCAACGCGAGCAAATGGAGAGCAAGCATGCAGACGCAACGTATAACACTTGGAATGGGAAAGGAGGCCAAAGCTCAACATACTCTCCCGAGCGCAACCTGCCAGACTCCCCTCCCAGGAGCCCTCCTCCCAGGAGCCATGCCGAAATCGAGCAGGAACAGAAGAGAAGATTAGAGGAGGCTGTGTGCTTCTTGCGGAACGTGCCATCGATACTGCGCCCTCCGCCCTTGCTGCCCGACGGGGAAGTCGACGAGGCGGCCTCCGAGGCCCCATTCCAACCCTCACAACTGCTAAACCCTCCTGCGCCCTGCTTCGATGCCCCATCCTGTAGTGGAGCAGGCTGTGTTGTGCTATGTGCCAAAGAGGTAGACAAGACTCGTGTGGCCTTGTCACTACTGCAACGCATAATTGTAACGGCGACCAAGCAGCATCAGCAAATGGAAGAAATTGGTTATCAGGATGGGGCATCCCCACTCTCCGTTTCGCGCGCAAGTTTGCCCGGCGCTCTGCTCACGCCGCACGAGTCTCCAGCCAAGGACCAAAAGTATCCTGCCATGAGCAAGTCCATGAGCAATATGAGCAACATCCAGTCCTTCTCAAATGCCGCACCCCCGCACCCGCACTTAAGATCATTCTCCACTGGTTCCTTCAGAGATAGCTTGGGTCCGCGCGGGCACCACCGCATGTCATCCTCCATGAACTTTGGGCCCGGTCACATGCGCCGCGCGACTTCGGGCAGCTTCCCAAACATCACTGATGCTAACGACCCAACAGGGGAGTGTGTGATGGAGGGCTACCTTCTCAAGAAGGCATCCAAGAAGTTCGTTGGCTGGCAACAGCGCTACTTCAATCTGTATCCTTCACTCTTGACCTACTCAGCCTCCAAGGGCGGCATCGTCCTCTCTCGCATACCCACCAAGTTCATCAAGTATATTACGATACCCGACAAGAGCAAGGCGCCGACCACTCTGCAGATGCTGGCGGAGGTGCCCAGATGGGGCAAGAAGGAGTTCTGGCTCAAAGCCCATTCGGCTGTAGACGCCGATAAGTGGGAAAAAATCATATGGAAGATGCTAGAAAGGCGAGAAGCTTCCTCGCCCGATGTCTTCATTCTGCCAGATCGCAGGGGAAGCAAGAAGCAGGTACCTTTCAAGGATGTGGTGGTAGGTCCGGCCGCGGCAGCGCTGAGCGAGGCTGAACTCGGCCCGGCCGAGAGCTTCTATCGCCTGCCCGCCCCCGAAGGCGAGCCACAGGGCGCCTTGCTGCTGTCCGGGCAGCTCAAGATGAAGAAAATGGGCTTGGTCGGGGGCTGGGTGACTCTGCAGGCGGAGTTACGGCAATCACGGTTGATCTTCTTCAAGGAGTCCACCCAGAAGCCTGCGGACTCGTTCGCACTGCTGTCGCTGACCACCGTGTACAGGGACGAGAGACAGCCCACCGACTTCACAGTGGTAAAGGACCCCAGCATTGGTGGAGGCACGCTCGTGTTGCGAGCTACGGATGCACCGATTGCAGAGAAGTGGGTCAAGGAGCTCCTCGCTTCCATCCAGGACCTGCGGGAGGTGGCAGAGTCGAAGGTGCGCACGCGTGCCATTATCCAGGGCCCTCTGCAGATGGGCGTCAAGTTTCGCTTGGACGTTTCATTAGAGAGCAATTTTCAGAGCCGCTGGTTTCAGCTCTTCAACAATTGCCTGGTTAGTTTCAAAACGTCCGATGTGCGCGTGCGTCCTGTGCGCTCCTTTCCGCTTGAGGACATCGCTGCAGTCTGGTCAGATGAGAGGAACCTGTCCGTCTTCTCCTTGGTGGTGATTCAAGCCAAAGTCTCCGGGCCGGTTGGGGCCATACAGGAGTCGGTAACTGTGCTGGAGGCCAGCGACCCCGACAACTGTCTGGAATGGATCAACAACGTGCGCAATCAGATCTTCAAATTTAAGCTCATGACTAGTGGTCTGACTCAATACAAATTCCCCACAGAACGCACGCGTGAGGGAAATATAGCAGACATTGCACGCAAGAATAATCTTCCTGCCTCTCACAACGCACAAATGATGACTGAATTCAGTGTCTATAGATTTTTCTTGCCCAACGATCCTGAATACATCAAACTTAACGAGCAAGTGAATACTGGAGAGACTTGTATAAAAGAAGCCACTGTGGAAAAGCTGATTGAATGGATTACGTTGGCTCACGAGGATCATTTCAACACACGTTTCGACTTCCTGCTCACCTACACCAGTTTCCTGACTCACGAAGAGCTGGCGCAGATGCTGCTGGCGCGTGCCTGCATGCCGCTAGAGGTGCCGGGGACCGGCCTGGACAAGGTGGCGGCCAATGAGTGGCGACTCAATGAGGTCGCTCCCGTGCAACGCAAGGTCTTTTTGACGGTCTTGGCGTGGGTGAACCTGCTGAGCTTCGAGGGTTTGCTGGAGCCGACCAAGCAGCCAGGCGGTCGCAAGCCGTCGGACGAGGCCGGCGCCTGGGAGGAGCACGCGAGAACCGTGGGGGATGTGTTGGACACGCTGCTGGGCGAGCTGGCGCGTTGTGCAGTCACCGAGGGCTTGTTGCAAATCGCCAAGATGCTGCAGCGAGCGCTGCAAACGCGCCGCGAGTCGCCTGCAGGTGCCAAGCAGGAAGGCAGCTTGGAATCGGGCTCACCGCTGGTGGCCAAGGAACAAAAGGACGAGCATTCAGTCTTTGGAGGATGGCGACAAGCGACAAATAGGACTTCTGTGATCGGGCCGCAAATTGAGGGACCTGGCTCGCGGCTAGAATCCTTTGCGCGCACACAAACCAACAAACCTGAGGCTCCGGCTCTTTCTTCGAATTCAGGCCCCAACTTCGACTTCGACCTAGAGAATGTCATAGAGGTACTTATTTGCTTTGGATAGCTGGAAAATATGACAAGTACCTGAGAAAAGCGAGCTTTCCTTCATGCTTTGTAGCGATTATTAGGTGGCTGTTTGATGAACAGGGCTTGCTCTGAGATTTTGCATATGGTGATTTGTGGTCATGTGAAGCTGGCTCGGCAGCTGGCGGTGCGGGACTATGCGCACTTCTCCCGTATTCGTTTTGACGAGTTCATTCACCGCGCTTGGCAGAGCGAAGAGAAGCTCATCAAAGCTCCAAACCTGGTCAACTAGTCATTTGAAAGGCAAACTGCCTGTGTTGGATGTATTGCTTCTGTGCATGATGTTCTGTGCATGATAGGTGAAAACAACAGCTCAGTTCAATAACCTGGTCTCTCCTTGTGACAAACATGACGTGATATTTCAATAAACCTATGAGTCTCAGGAGTAGATCGCTTTTAAACTTCTCCTATTTTCTTATAAACTAAAGGCCATGCAACTACAAAGTGATTTTTTTCTTCCCAACTAGCAGTGAGTAATATCTACCTCTGAGTTTCACGAGTTTCAGATGTAGTTTTGTTTATGTGCAGGTCCATTGGGCACAAGGACTAATACTGAAACCCAAAGACCCCCGCACCCGAGCTCTTCGAGTACGTTCTGTGTGCCTCATGCTGCGCCTTTCCAACTCCCACCACCCAACACCATTTTTCTCTTTTCAGTCTAATTTTTCACTCCTTATGGTTTCTTGTGTGTTTATTCTGTTAAGATTGCGAAGTTGATTCGTGTCGCTGAGAAGTGCCAACAAATCAGGTCGGTCCTCCGAACACATTCTACATACGTCAAAAAAACCTCGTGTCCTGTAACATTTTACTTCTCTGACGCTTGTTGCAGGGCATACCCGAGCTTCTTCGCGCTCTTCACAGCGCTGACCAGCGACCAGTGCCAGAGCGACCGCCTCAAACAGACCTGGAAGCTTGTGGTCCTCGCCTGCACTCAGCCGCTCTAGCTATGTCTCATCTCACATTTTGCTGGCTTCACAAGGAGATGCATGGTCTGCATTGCTGTCTTGTAGCCCAAAGCTACGCACGTAATCTTTGACGGGTTTCACAAGATCTTCAACGTGGAACGCAACCATCGGTCAGCCTCTGTGTTCTGGCAGCTCCTCTGCATGGCGAGCGCAATCGGTGTGTGTGTGCTGTTGCAGCGCGTTTCGGACCGAGTTAGGCAGGGCCAAGCGTCCCGCAGTCCCTTTCATAGGGACCTTCCTGAGCGACTTATTCCAGGTGCACCTATTCCTGCTGCACATTGACCTGCTCTGCCTAGCATAGTCTCGTACCTTGATACTCGATTATGCTTTGCAAGCTGGGCTAGGAGAGGGCTGGGAAAGGGTCAGATATGCGCCACTTTAACTGCTTGTAGCTGTTATCCCAGTGCTTTGACGTAATCTAGAAAGTGACCTGAAACCACAGCCATACCTAATAGAGCAGTGTTTCTGATCACGAGCACAATATTAATTCCTACATGCTGAGCTATGCTTTCATATATGAGTTCTCGGCTCTTGCATTGTTAGGTCGACGAGACACAGAAGGACAAAACAAAGGAGGGTCTGGTGAACTTTCAAAAGATGCGCTTACTCGCCAAAACAATTGGGTATATCTTTAGAGATCTTGACATGCATATGTTTTCATCTTTGCCAAACCACTTTGCCTCTCGTCCTCTCATGTTGGAAACACTGGCCCTTCATCTTTTCCTTTATTCGACAAACAAGCGACTAAGTACCTGTTGCTACAAAACAGCAACAACAGCAGCAAGATAAGCAAAGTGCTGAGATGGCTGCATCGTCTGTTTTGCCCTGCTTTTTGTCAGATACCTGAAACAATTCCAAGTAGAGCCTTTCAACTATCAGCCTGTGGATTATATACAGAGCTACTTCGACAATGCGCTTCAGAGTGTAATGTCGGAAGAGGATCTTATGAAGATGAGCAAGGAAGTTGAGCCTTGACAGGGAACTGACCTTATGATCAAGCAACTCGCACGTTTACCACTGTCTACACCACCAATTGGTGTCTTCTTCGATCTTGATCATTGTCTTTTATTCGTGTCCAGGTGTGTCTGTACCATATTAAGATTGTTACAAATACGAACAAGGCTAGTTTGTGAGACCAGGAGATATAGCTATCCTCTTTTCGGCTGCCTCTTCTGAAAACTCAGATAGCCTTCCGGTTGGACCTAATTAGTAGTATTGGAGTGTATCATAATGTCCTTTTTTCCTCAGTTTGTAGTGATAAATACAATGTATAGCTTCGAAAAATAAACATATCTCACGCTTCCCACTTATTCCTACAAGTGGCAAGTATTCACTGCTCTGTTCTTCTCTCTTTCTTTCTCTATGCACTCCTGCCTTTGTACCCTTACGAGTTCTTCTTTTCCCTTCTCAGTTCTTCACTTTCCCTTTTTCCTCTTCCCTCTTTTGATTTTCCTCTTATTTTCCTCTCTTTTTTTTAAGGGGGCGGACGCGTCTGTGAATCGAAATAAAAATGTTGGCAAAAAATTATACAGGTTTTACGGATTATTTCACGGAAATTTTCCTTTCATGAATGCCATTTTAGGCCACTGCATGCGACTGCACAAACGATATTTTGGCCGGCGGAAAGTTAGCACTTTTCATGTTGAAACATCAGGCCAAACATAAATGTGTTCTGTGTTGTTCTTCACTAGGAATGGCATTTGATTTGGCTAAAACCTACTCAGTATGTGGACGAATACCAGGAAATTTTTTCACTTTGATCCGTAACATAGGATGAATTTTCGCTAAATTTTTTCACTCAAAGCTACAAACGCGTCCGCCCCTTAATTATTTTTTTCTTTTCTTTTCTTTTTACGCTTATTTTATTTTCCGCTTTTGTATCTCTTTGTCACTAGTAGAACTGTTAGACCAATAGGTTGTATTAATACGGTAACGGACCGATTCAGTATGACCCGGCCGGTCCGTAGCCGGGATGCGTGTCGGTACAGCCATCCCTTCGGGACGCGCCGGGCCGTGTTGTTCTGTCTGTGCCGCACTTTCAATAAAGCTTGATGTACGATGCGATCGTGACTGAGCTTGAACCGGTCCATGGACTGCTTGCAACCGTGACCTCACTCTGTGCAAGAACAGTATCAAGTTATATTTAGATATATGTTCTTGTTAGACCTATTAATATATATTGCTGTTGACATTCAAGACAACAACAAAAATTAGTTTTTCATTTTTGTGTCAGATTTTCATTTTTGTGACAGTTTTTCATTTTTGTGACAAAAATTCAAATTTTCAAATTTAACGGTAACATTTCGCGAAAATTTACGATATTTTGCGGACGAATATAGCCGTTAATTTGAAAAATTCAAATTTTCACCCAAAATCAAAATTCCAACCAAAACTGAAATTCCAACCAAAACAGAAAAATCAATTTTTTTTGTTGTCTTGAATGTCAACAGCAATACAGTATATTAATTAGGTTAGACAGTACGGGCCGGCATATGTAATGCGTGTCGTTAGAGCCATTACGTGTGTCCTGCCTAATACGTTCCCGCCCTTTGTCTTGGCGCGTTCTTCTAATAAAGTTTATACTGCAGACGATAGCACTAGCTGTTTAGTTTTGACTCCGGTTTAGTAAGGTAGTCTAACAGGTTGTAACCGGAACAGCTACTCTGACACTTAGTCGTACCTCAACTGTAGAGTGGCAGACCAAGCATAAGAGTCAAGTAACGACAAGCCGGACAACACTTGATGCCACTATGTAATGTACGGGCCGGCCGACAATCCCTTTGCCCCCTTGGGGGAAGCCGATGTAAGCGGTCGACCCCCACGCCGAAGACTGACTCCTCATTCGAAGGCGCCCTCGACCGACCGATACATGACATGAAGCATCCCGGCTGTCGAATAAGTAAAAATAATTGGTCCACGTCCAGTGCGAGTCTCCCATGAGAACTCGTGCCCCCGAGCCTAGCTCTTTCACCTCAGGCATTAAAAGAAATGCCACGTCTTGATCTCCCCTTTCCCGTAGAAAAATCAAAGTAGCCAATGATCCGTAAGCGACATCAGACTTCGTAGCTTCACGTTTTGACTTGTTTCCGAGGTCGTCCTCTACCCCTGTGCTCTACTGCTTCCGACTGCGTCTCTTTAGCACTTCTCTTCTTCGCCGCCACTTCTTTCTCACATCTTGGTGCACCTATCAACAAAAATGATATGCCCGCACTTTGGACTTCGTCCCAAATACGAAGCGGAATCCTCCTTTCCTCTGTTAACTCGAACGGCATATCCAACACCACCCTTGGCATCATTTGCACCGTCCATGGTGTAAAATCCTCATCGTCCTTCTCGATGGACGCATCCCACTGCTCCAAAACTTTGCCGTCTCGAAATACTGGCGCAAAGATTCTTTCCCGCGTCATATCAATAAAACTCTTGCTCCTCCAAAAGTGCATTGTCGGAGCAAGTCCCAACGCAGCCCGTACCCGCGTTCTAGGCTGTACATACGTAACCTGCATTAAAAAGAAATAATCAAAGTCCTTATCCATGACCGTATCCTCGTGCGGTCGACATAGATAGAACTTATCAACCTGCCAGTCGATCTTAGCCACTTCCTTACCGGCTATCCACGGTTTCTTCCATACCGTGCCTTTCCGATCCGACATTTCCGATGACTTCGGAATTTCCCTCCCATCTTTGACGTCTACCTTGACGTCCGAAGCCAAACGATCCTGTTGTCCAGCATTCCTGGCCTCAGCCTTTTCTTCCTTCTGTTGCTTTCGCAACGCCTCCTCACGCTCCTTGCGCGTAAGCAATGCTGGCGGCTGTCTAAACGCTGGTGCAATACGCCTCAGCGCTTGTTCCTCATTCTCGTCCTCCAGCAAATAAGGACTGAACTTCGCCAACCGACGAACATGAACAATCTGTTCCCTTCCACGTGCCCCCGTAGGTGCAATCTTGTAATTGTACGCACCCGTCTGACGTACTATCTTAAATGGCCCATGCCACTTATTGTAAAACTTAATCGATACCCCTTTCGGTACCGTCGGTACATACAGCAACACTGTATCACCTTCCTTGTACTCCACATGAGAGTACTTGCCCATTTCCTGTTCCCGCTGAACCTCTCTCAGCGTCTCCCGACACTTCTCAATCGCACTCCGTGCTTCCGCGATCGCTCGTAAGCGAACTCCTAACAGTTCACACGGTTCCCACTTATCAGGCGGAAACAACAGTTCCGTGTTTAACGCCCGTCCATAGACCACCTGATGCGGACTGACACCCCGCGCGTGTCCGCCTAACGACGCCGAAGCTAAATTGTTGACAGCAAACGTGAACATAGGTACCACATATACCCAGTTAAGCTGGCTGTTCTTACAATAAGTCTTCAACGCTGCCTTCAACGTCCTGTGAACGCGTTCAATCTTACCATTCGCCATTGGGTTAAAAGCAGTCACATACTGCCAATCGAACCCAAAGAACTTGGCAATCCTTTGCGAAACCTCATTCGCGAAACTCGTTCCTCTATCCGAAATAATCCTTCTCGGTATCCCAATACGGCCGAATACCTGATCAATCAGCGCCGCCGCTGTCACTTCCGCTGTCACATCCGCTGTCACATCCGTAACAGGGACAGTAATGACATAATTGGAAGTTCGATCGTTAAGAGATATTTGAATTTTTCCGTTCCCGCCTCTGGAAAAGGACCCACATGATCGATATGCAAGGTATCGAAAATATCCAGAGTGATATCATATTCACCCTTAAGCCCCATCTTCGGCCTATATGGCAACTTAGCCATCTGACAATGAGGACAACCCTTCACAAACTCCTTAACCCGTTCTCCCAGGTTATTCCACCAAAAACGTCTCCTTAACGACCACGTCATCCTTTCCACCCCCGGGTGGCCCTGCATAGGACAATGATGCGCCGCAATTAACAAAGACGTTCTGAGTTCCTGCGGAACCCATAACAACCATCGATCCTCCTCATTGGTATATACGCCATCTTTTCCCATATACCAAAGGAGTCCATCCTTTAGTACCAAGCACCGCTTGAGTTTCCTTATGTCAATGTCCTCGGGCCTTGCCTGTGGATTGAGCAGATGTTCTCTCAACTCCTTATACTCCGTACTTTCCTTTGTGAAAGTCCGAAAAGTTTCCACCGACGCCAGTCTGACTGCCGTGTCAGTTTCCAACTGGAATCGAACCTTTTCCGGATGTGCCTCCGGTAACTGAAAAAGATGTTCCTCATTAACTTTTTCTTCATCCTCCAAGTTAAGGCACATCGGGCCCTTCGGTAACAAGACCGCGTTAAAGGCACCCTGCCTTCCTTCCATAACATCCTCCCCCTCTTTCCTATCCGCGGTCCTTGCTTCCGCCCATAGGATATCCTCACACGCCTCTCTCGCGATAGGCGAGTAACAGCATGCACATTTGTCTCGTGCCGCTACCTCGACTGCTTCCAACGCAGACACTTCCTCGCTGCGCGTGTCACGTTGATTGTTATTATGCGTGAACGGATGATACCAAAGCCCCGATGGCAACTTGGTGTCTTCCGCTCCCTGTTCCTCCCAATCAAGATCCACATCATGACCCATGATTGCGAACACCGCCCCCGGCGTTCGAAATTCAAACTGTGCCATTCGCACCTCCTTGACCGTATTACGTCGCTGTAAATCATCAACGGCCTTATCCTTCTGTCCACTCTTGTCCTCATACCGAGAACAAAAATCAGGGACAACATTCCTTTTGCCCTTGATGTAATGAATGGTGAAGTCATACTCCGCCAATTCCAACTGCCACCTGGCCAACCTACCTGTATGATCTCCAGACATGAGCCATAGCAGGTTATGATGGTCCGTTCTAACCAAAATGTTAGGAGTACCCCACAGGTATTCCCGCAACCTCTGGAAAGCCCTTACTATAGCGAGTGCTTCCCGCTGCCTTGTGCAGTATTCCTTTTCCGCCGGTATCAGCTGCCGGCTGATGAACATAACGGGCCGCAACTGCCCAATGGACTTGTCCATCTGTTGAAGCACCGCTCCTACCGCGTACGAAGACGCGTCAGTGTCGAGCACGAACTGTTCCTTCCAGTCAGGTAACATAAGAACTCGACCTCCCTGCCTTGGGTCTTTAGCGATCTCATCCTTGAGCTCCGCTATCACTCTCGTGACTTCCTCCGGCCATGGGTCGTCCCCGACCCCTTGCTTCAGGAATTTCCTGACCACCGCTACTCTTTCCGCAAACCCCGGAATGAATTCACCATAATACTGAGCCAGCGATATAAAGGAATGTAAGTCCGTCCGAGTCTTTGGCATCGGCATAGACGCTACATAGTTCCTCTTTTCATATGCAATCGCACACCGACCCTCTGAGATCTCATATCCCAGGTACTGTATCTTTCTTTGTGCGAAGTCACATTTCTGTGCATTCAAGCGCAATCCAAACGCGCTTATACGTCGCAAGACGTCCTGCACGTGTTCCACGTGTTTCTCCATACTCTCTGAATAAATGATAATATCATATGTAACAGAAAGCATAATCCTCCGTCGACCCAAGACGAACCACCGTCGCCTCATCGTCGTACTCCTTCCCCAGCATCTTAGTCATAGCATGCTGAAATAGACCCGGAGAGCACTTAAGACCCATCGGTAATACCTTCCACACGTATGTAGTCATTCCGACCATAAACGCTGTGAGATACCGACATGACTCATTAAGAGGGATTTGCCAAAACCCGCTCTTAAGATCAAGCGTAGTATACACCTTCGCATGCTTGAGCCGGTTGATCCCCTTCCTGAGATCCGGTACCGGTGTCTAGATCTGCTTCAGAATCTTATTGATCCTATAGTAATTGATACACATACGTAAGGACCCATCCGGCTTGGGCGCCATACGCACAGGTGAAGACACCTCCGATAAGCGTGCCTCAATGATGTCCTTCTCCAAAAGCTCCTGAGTGATTTCCCGAGCCATCCGATCCTCGTGATAGCTCATACGTGACGGTTTCCTGTGACCCATCACGTCTTCACCCAGCTTCCGTCCAAAGTTAGCCTCGTAACCCCGAACAGAGCCCGCCTCAAGAGGCCCAAATACCTCCATATTATTCTCCAAGATACCCTTGAGGGCATCTCGCTCCTTCATAGTACCTTCCCAAGTACTATATTTCTCCGCAATAGCCTTTTCCGCGGCTATCCTAGCCTCCTCAATCTCCTTATGAGAGGCCTTACGTGATAACTGCGCCACATCCTCCATCGGAATAGGCCGCTCATCCTCACGTACCATCGTCCCATGGTACCTAGTTTCCTCCTTGCCTCTCCACTGGGCAAGCTGTGCCACATGATCTATGATAATGGCATATTGCATTGCATGCGTGCGGTGATATATACCCGATATCCAAGAGAAGGCTTGCTTTCTCACATCCGCCATCTCACGTTGCATTAACTTGGCCCCATAAGCCAACGCCTTCTCCTTCGTCCCCAATCGTAAAGCCAAGACCAGCTTATGGCCTCTATGTGGGATCGGGACCGGGTCATCAATAAGATGATCCTCTATATCCTGCCACCACATTTCCGTCCGAGTTCCCACTGGGATGACTATAGTGAAATCATCCACCGATAGCCTGTTTTTCAAGACCTCCTTAATGGCCTTGACTCCCTTAGGGAAAAACAAATTATATCATCCCAGTGACTCTTCAAGAAGGCTTCTACGATCGGCTTAGGCTGCTTGACCGGCAGCTTATGTTGGGTAACATTCCAAACCACATGAGACGTCGTGGTCGAATGCACATCTATATAGACATGCTGATCGCCGGCATCCTCCATGCCCGCAATCGTACCCCGCAACAATTCCGCTTTTGCTGCGTAGAGGTGTTCCAACCTCGCGTCTATCGCGGCCACTACCGCCTCCTCCTTTGCGGAATCCCTACAGTCCACGTTCACGACCCTCATGTCGCGTGGGTCCCTGTAGGCCCAGCCAAAGGTTGTGGTCATGACATATTCCGTCTCCTGTATCTTGTCGTCAGAATTGTCAGCAACCACACTTGCTTCCCCAGAGTCCCCCGACTCTACTGTGCATACATGGAAGAACGAGGCTGTTACAGGCTCCTGAATGTGGGGTGTGACCGAAGGCTCCGTGCCCTCGGACACCACCTTTGTCCACCCCCAGTCAGCGCGCATGACTGGTGAGACACTCACATCCAAATCGTGCGCTACCGCACATTGGCCTTCCCGCCGTAAAGGTTCATACGGTACTACCTCGTACCGCGGAGCCACCTCGGATCCACCGTACTGCACCACGTTCAGATCCGTATAAATCCGAGCGTGCATTCGTCTGAGGCTCCGCAGCCCCAACAGGAGACCACCAGCAAAGGCTGGGACGACCCAAAACCGATGAGAGAAAGACTTCCCGTCTTTCAAAAGGAACGTAAGCATGACTGACCCTGAGACCCCGGTCATGCCTCCCACTCCCTTGATCCTCAACCGACACGGCCGAAACCCGTGTCTAAACCATGGTTCCCTGCTCCATAGTTCAATAAATTCCTTCCCGAGTACATTCAGAGATGCCATTGTATCATTGCCCATAATGCATTCCTGCTGTACATCCTCAATAAAAATTTTAGTGAATAATAAAGGCAATTCAGCTTTCCCCGGGCCACACCCGTCCGCTGAAAGTGCTTCATAACCACCAAAATATTTACTATCAAGCGCCTCCGACGCTAACTCCACATTAAGGTCCGTGCCTTTATTCATCACCGGACATAGAGTGTCCCTGTGACTATCAAGGTCCTCAACCTGCTCATTCTGTCCATCCTGGCCTTCCAAGGCCACCGCGTCCGTAGCTTCCTGGACTCCCCGCGTTACCACGCGTGTCCTATCATCAAATCGCAGGTCATGAGTAACCATGTCGCCTTCGTGGCCGACAGGCAACTCACCCGACTTATTCTCCCTCCCGACCTCCGAATCAGGCGCTGGGATTGCCTCCTGGGATCCCTGGCCCCGCACTTGCATTAATGCTTTGCCCTGCACATTCACCAACATGTCCACTAGCGTTATACCAAACGCCATACCCTGGACTTGTTGCTGCGGATGCATCTGCCCTCCGACGGTCCCCTGACCGCCTCCCATCGGCATACCAGGAGCAGGCAAGATTGGTGCTGGAGGGATGTAAGACTGTCCCCCATAAGCAACCACCTGCTGCTGTGGCTGCCCTTGGTAGAACTGCTGCTGCATCGGCTGCCCGTAGCCTACTGGTAACTGCTGCCCCGGAGCTGGACCCGCATAGTAAGCACCTGCTCCCGCCTGCTGCATATGCGATGAGGGAAAGTTCCCGCACCCCCCCCATGCACATTTGCATTAGGAAAAAGGGAACTACCCTGATTGCCGCCCCACTGCGGGCTCCGATTTGAGTTGGGACGTTCCCGTGAATCTGAACGCCCTCCCCGACGTCGCGGTGGAGATCGATCTCGGCTCCGCTCCGGTGACCTATCTCGATTCCGTGAATCGCGTCGTCCTCGGTCGTATCCGCCACGAACATGCCCTCCTCGATCGTATCCTCGTCGATCTCGGGCTTCATCCCTCTCGTCGTAATGACGACCGCCCGATACATGAGTGACCTCACGATCACTACGACGATCTCTTGACCTTGAACGACTACGTCGGTTGTCAAGGTGCCCTCGATCCGACCGATCGCTCGAACTAGACGACGAGCTCGACGAAGAACTAGCAGCCGACCTTGCTGAGGACGCATCCGATGACCCCCGTAAATTCCATGAGGGGTCCACGGATTCATTCCCGTGCCTGCCCGGGATATCTCTTCCCATAGACGCCGGTGCGTCGCCGCCATCTGAAGTGAGAGGGTTCCATACCCTGAACATTTCCCATTCACCCTTCACCAGGATCCGTCCATCCCTTCTGATCGTATGCCTTCCGATCACGATCCTGAAGGTTCTTGAGCTCCTGCGAATACTTATTCGTATTCAACAAGCCATGGAAGGGACCCACTGGATAGTCGTAGCGTACCTTCCTCAAGACTTTCTTCTGCACCGAGTCATCCCAGCCTTCAGGATGAAAATTCTGGCAATTGCTCTTGCATATGGCTCCCGATTTGAGCCACAAGGCTCCCGCCTTCTTCATGCACAACGGCCTATGCACCCTGGGGTTGTAGTATGACCTCTGGAACCGTTGACGACCTTGCCCCGGCCCCCCTTGGGGTCTCTGACCATAGAACTGAGGTCCCCTGCGCGAGTACCCCTGGCCCCAATAAACTTCATCCCCGGGCTCGAATGGTCCCGCACCATCCCCTCCCCCCTGGTTCTGATTACCTTGAGTGGGAGTCCCTGACCTCGGACCCGACCACTTCCACTCATCGATGATGGTTTTCTGGACTCGACGCATGACTTTCCCCAACACGTCTTCATCCACGTTCCATATCTCCGGACTGGCCTCAGGGGTAGACTGTCCAGTACCCTTGAGGAGGTATTCCCATACCTCTGTGTCCGTCTGAATCTCTTTCGCCATCTTAATAAAGACTTGATTGTTCAGATCGAACAATGCCACAGCCGTCAATTTGAAGGCTTCTGCAGGTGTGAGCATAATCACCGTGTCCATTATCCTCTGGAACATGTAGTGGAGTACAGGCTTCTTATTCACCATCCACTTGACCTCCGCCTGCAGCTGACTGACCTCCTGTGACTTAGAGGCAAAAACATGGTAGCCCATCTTCTCTGCGAGCATCAGACCAATACTATCGACACACATGGCGTCGAACCGAGTAGACTGCAGCTTTCCCCAAAAAGCTGCCCACACCTCGCTTTGCATAAGCCATTCGTTGTCCACCGATGACTGACAACGAAAGAACCTATCAGCCACTATGGCCACATCCTCAGGCGTATAAATGTTAGCTGAACGACAGACCCGACGTACCTCTGTCAGCCACATACGAAGCTCAGAGATATGCCTAGGAATTGCAACCTTCTGATTGTCCAGAGCAAAAGCCTTCTGGTCACCCAGAAGGCGGTCCACATCCTTCTGGTGACGTTCAATAGTACGACGTCGTTCCTCGTCGTTCTTTTCCATCTTACGGTTCCATGACGAAACCGCAAGCTTTCGTCGTTCTGCCTGGCCATCCTAAGCCACAGCAAAATGATAAAAAGCTTTGGCCATATAAACGATGGCATCCACTACCAGCAATCGTTCCAACGTGACGAGATTTTCAGACGATCCCGCTGTAGCCCAAGTGGGCTTTGTCCCTGAGACTGCCTTGTCCCAGAAGCCATCCATTGCGTCGAAAATGGGCGTGAACACGTCGTCTATTGAGAGCACTTTAGCCCCAACACCACTCTTGGGCCGAAAAATAAAGTTGCCCATTGCGTGCACAGTGGGTGACACTCTGGCCCAAACCTGACTGTGAAACTGAGCAAACTTTTGCACTTCAGTCCATTTTGGATGCCCTTGATCCAAGACATCCCAAGACGGCCAACAGCCAACCAAGTCGTACACAGGCTGTCCGTGATGTTTGACAAAGTCACGAGAAAGGTCTCCAGCCATGGCAGTGGTGCCCCAGGCTTCAGCTTGGACTTGTCCCAACCTCGCTATATTGAGATCGACCATTCCCTCCGTTGATGCCATCAATCTGGACGCATCCAGCCTCTCAGGCGTCCAGTAGTGGGTCCCCATGCCCACAGCTTCTGCAATCTGAACCACCATCTCTGCTGCCACCATAACATTGGCCACTGTGGTGCGTCCGATCACAAGTGTGTCCCACACGTTCCTCGTCGAACCAGGCGAGATAGCATTAGTGCATTGTCTGACCGTCTGCAATGCCTTTGTGGACGGTAACTGGTCCGCCCAACTATCACCTGTGAGACGAAACTGCCACATCGTCTTCAAATCGTCTTCCAGACGAGCAGAGATGAAGTGCAAAGAGGGAGGTGTTCCCCCTGTTGTCGACGAACTCGACGCTGTGAGGGCTCCTGCCCCCATAAAACGTGTACCAAGAGAGGAAGGTACCAAAGACCCACCCCCCCCTAGTATACGCTGGTGTAGAATAAGGGCTGCTTGCTGTCAACATCCTCCTCCTATTCTCACGTGGTAACATATCGAAATGAGAAAGAGAAGAGAGATGTGAGAAAGCAACAAATGACACACACAGCACTCACACACAACTGCTCCACACACAGCTTATGAGTTATGCTGGTGACACCTGTTTCCTCCAACCGAATACAAAACAAATGTGCGTGCTCCTACACCTCACACACAATCTGTTTCTATCCCTCTCCCCCTAAGGAGAGCTCAACTGTCTAAAGCAAAACTTGAAAAAAGTCAACACCCTTTTCTGTCGGAAATTCCGAGGTGTCAAAACCTCAAGAAAAACAAGGCAAGACAAACGTGAGAACTTGAGCTTTTCGTGAACCTCACGAAAAGCAAAAGCAAAACCCCGTTCAATTTTTGTTAGTGGCTCCAGATGTAACCGGAACAGCTACTCTGACACTTAGTCGTACCTCAACTGTAGAGGGGCAGATCAAGCATAAGAGTCAAGTAACGACAAGCCGGACAACACTTGATGCCACTATGTAATGTACGGGCCGGCCGACAAGGTTATGAAGCCTTGAAGCGTGAACGTAAAGTCTGATAAACTTTATTCACACATTCTATTTTTTCAGCGTTTTTCGTGGTGTGTGGAAGGCTACCACAGAACAAACGAACTGGTGACGTGCGGAAGGCTGTCACCAAATCCGATGAACTGTTGGAACGTGCGGAAGGCTGCAAACAAACATCTGTGGTGGAACGTGCGGAAGGCTGTGTTGGAACTAATAATTAATTAATAGTTATGGACCGGCCGTATCGGAGTAACGATGTCGTTAGAGCCATTACTTATGATCCTGCCAGTGTAGGCACAGATAGATAGGTAAATATGCGATCTTTTCTTATACCCCTATACACAGTGATGTTTTGAAGTGCTATATCTCTTTAAGATGTAGTTATATCCGTTTTTATTTATATACTTTTGAGCCGGTTGAAAACGATAATATTACGATTCATAACCGGTACTACCTTTTTAAGCAGTATAATATTATCGTTAGGGGTGACACTGGGAATTGCCTCTCTTTTTCCTTTTTGTTGCTTGGCTCGAACAGTCTCCTACATTTTCCGCCATACTGGTTTCCTCTCTTTGTAGAGGAGGAAGATTAGATTATTTTCAGAGTGCTGTGGAATTGGAAGGATTAATACCCCGGCTTACAATAAATAATATCTTTTGCTTATAACCGACAAAAGTGGAGTCCCAGCCTAGATTTTTATATCCTCCAAATTTCAAATCAGCAATTTGAAAAAAGCCACTCCCCTAAGCAAAGAAAGAAGGAAAGGTAGTGGGAGTGTAGGAAAGGAGTTGGGGAGGTGTTAGCAGCTTGCAGTGCACAAAAACAACAGTGAAATCTTGCACAGAGGCCATAAAGCGGCACGACAAGACACTCTTTGTGTGTACGATTTTGGCACCTCAAGCAGTGTGTTTGGAGTGTGTAAGGTGCATAGATAGTGTACTCAGTGGGTGATTGTCGACACATTGTCGAGCCGGAGGAGTGATTAACAAACACACACAAGGAGAAGGAAAACACCCTCCTATCAGTTCTGTCAACACTCCTACACGTACACCTACACATACTCCTCACGAGGAGAATAACCAACAATTACACGCTCTAACTCTTGTTTGTACTGCCACAAGCACGTAACACACACAAACGTTGTTGACACGCAAACAACACACATACAGCATCCTATTCCTTTGGCATAAAACCTGTTTATACAAACAACACCCATCCCACACCAAAGAAGGTAGCCATCTCTCAAAGGGGTGGTAGGCCAGTCTATTAAGACATAGGCCGGGGGAATTGAGTGTAAATTGAAGACAGGCAGGCTAAAAAGGAGTGTGTTTTGGGAACGATTTTAATTTTTGTTCACAAACAACGAAACACACACCCCACATCACACTCAAACACTCCAAATGTGTTGTGTGGTGTCATATCGGTCAGCAAGGACAAGAACTCGGATACCGAGTGGCTTCCAAGACAATCGACAACAAGTGTGTGAAGAGTCTAGCACTCGGTACATACACACACAAACACATACACGACAACACTCATAAACCTACCTACCACAATCAGACAAGACAAACGAAGGTTGTTCTTTGAGTTTGGAAAAGACTCCTTCTTGAAAAAGGACAAGAATAAGGTGATCCATTGGGCAGAGCCCAGAAGGAATCATCGAAAACCTTTTTGTACTTTTTCTGTTGTGTCATCAGAAAGGGGGTTGTAGAGTTGCAAGAAATTTGTTGTGTACTGCCAGGGTGCACATATACGCATCGTCTGGCTTGGCAGAAGGAGCAGCAAAGCTTTCCCCGACAGGGGGAGGGTGAGTCCACCAAACCTTTGACTGTTTTCGGTTGATTGTTGTGTTGTGTGTGAGTTGGTGGTTGTGTTGTATAACATCGTGCTTGGAACAAGCATTGACGACATAGTGTACAGAACACACGACAACGCAAACAAACACAACAGCGCACTTACACAACACGAGAACATACGACTCTATCTGCTCGTTTCAACCCTTCAGGGGCACACTGAATATTGCGTGGATAGGCTCGACAACGAGATCATCCATCGCAATAAAACTAGACATGTCTGAGGACGCAGACGGTAACGACACGCCCGCCACAGGCGGCGGTTTTACCACTCCCGCAAGGGTAGGAGGCAGAGCACAGGAGGAACCTGTCCCTCGCTCCCCATGGAGAGGGCCCGACAATGGGCTGGTAATTCCGGCTCGTGCAATTCAAACGAAGGTAGTGCTGGACCGATACCGAGGCCCAGCCGAGGGATGGCCAGGCAACCCTCTAAATGACGAGGAACATGGGACAAACCTAAACAACAACTCGATGCATCTTTTCCCAAATAATATGTACGAGGAGGCGACTTGGTACAGGTGTATGTTCAAGGAGCCCTCGATACAAGGGGCTATTGGACTAATGCATTTGTTCAATCCGAGCCTTACTGCAAATGGTACCGCTACCATACATCATGTTATGGACCTCTACAGGGTTCTAACAACGTGACTCCTTATTAGACGAGGTGTGGCAGATAAACCACCAACTGTATCCAGCTCTGCTGAATACCTTATTCTTCGAGAAAAAGGACCTGCAACCCTCTCTCACTTTTCCTTTCACACAGGACCCAGAACAAGAACTAGCTACAGACAACTCGGCAGGGTTGCTGGTTTTTATCTCGGAGATACAAGCTTGGAATATAGTTTCAGCACGAAACCTAAGTGCTGCGGTTGCAATTTGGAATCTCACCGTCAGAGAGCACAAGAGCTGGAAGAAACAGCTTCTCCCCTCTGAGGACGATTCAACAGCAGCTGCCCAAGCCCGGGACACCCTTAACGAGCTGCTTGATACAATCGAACAGCATCAGTGGACCTGGGTGGGTAGGATGGCAACGAAGTTTCAATACTCCAAAGCCAACTTGGTGTTTGAAAAGGTTGTCAGAAGTGGAAAAGCGGTGGAAAAGAAAATCGCTCCCCATCCGGCGGTTAAGCTCTACTGGTGCAATTTCCTCGCTATGTGCGAGTTGGTACCACAGACCATCAGTGACATCCTCCAAATTTGCCTAGCGAACGAGGTTCATGTCACATACGGCAACGATGGTAGAGCAACTATCGTCCCAGAGGGAACGACATTCGTTTTCTTCCACAGGAAGGTAATTGTCCCGCCTCCGGGTAACAACGGGGGTGGCGGGCATAACCGACCTCCAAACACCGCGGAACAACAGAAGACAGGGAGTGGCGTGGCGATCGGAGGTCGAGGCGGAGTTGAGCGCTGCGTCACTGGACCGTGGCGACGGGGAGGAGGAAAAGGAGAACAAGTCCCGAGCCAAGTCTGGAAAGAAGGGGGCGGAGGCTAGGCAACCGGAGCCTGAGCCTGCTATTCGCCTTACCATGGTTCAGCGACGCAAGATACTGGCCAGAAGGGCGCAATGGCTGTATAAAGCCCTTGAGTATGGGTCACCGGCCGAGCAGATTGTCTGTCATCTAGTCAGGGAGCCTACTCTACGACCGGAGGAGATCATCAACATCCTGCGGCAAAGATACCAGGGTACCGAGGTGCACCAGATGCAGAGAAGGAACAACCTGGTGAGTAATTGGCAATTTAATGTGAGAGACGACATGAAGCTCGAATGCTACAACTGCGCCAAGCCACACGAGTACTTTCACTGTATGGAAAAATGCCGAATCCTTGGACACGATCATGTGGGGAAGAGCTGTCCTACGCTAAAAGACAGATACCACAAGAAGATTCCGAGGGGGGACAAGCCGCAGAAGGAAACGGCCAAGGAAGATGGCGGGAAAGAGGGACGCAAGGGGCCGAATGCCGGAAAGCGCGGCCGTGTCATGCATGGCATTCAACCTGCAAGAAAGAAGACCAACGATAGAGGATTCTGTTCCGAGGAGTGTGGACGATGATATGTACCTGGCGCCGGCGGCGGACGGGTGGGGACTGCGGCATGTGCCTAGGAAGGGAGAGAAGTCGTGTGGATACGCATACATGGCGCAGCGAGACACACCGTTCCTGTTTGCTGGGCCACCGGAGGAAGAGATAGAAGGGGACCACAGCAACGGGAAGGTGAACATCGCTGACTTGACTGTGTTCAACAATGCACCGCGTGCGGAGCTACACTGGTGGAAATGTTATTATAACCTGCGAAGAACTCCAGACGATTGGGAGCACTGGGCCGTTGGGCTGGCGGGCTGAACCCTGCGACAAGAACATGCCAGTGCCATACGAATGCAAAGCTTGTAGCGTCACTCAACCTGGAAAGGCCAAGATGTGCTCAAGGTGCAAGCTGGTGGCGTACTGTGACAAGGACTGTCAGCGACTGGACTGGGCAGCCCACAGGGAGTTCTGCAACCGGACGCAAGCTGAAGGAAAGGAAGATTGGGCAAAGGTCGTGGCCGCAGGTCGGGAGCCTCGGGGGTTGGGACCTCACAGCCTGAACAAGACGAAGCGAAGAGGAGAGGTTGCGTACAGCAGGCTACTGAGGTACTGTCATGTTAAACCGGAAATGGGGGAGAACGCTAAGGCGCTTCAGCCGAGGTTCAACGATATCCTACTATGATGGGCCACCTAAAGAAGCGAATGAGTATGTCGAGGCGAGCTGGGAGAGTCTACAAGATGCGAAGAGACACGCCACCTCGGAACCGGAACGGGTGCTGCTACGTGCCAAGGAACGTTTCTTCACCTGGGTGTATCAACTGGCTTCGATTGAGGCGGAAAGGAAGGAGGCTTTGGCGCAACGGCGGGCTATGCAAAACACATCAGCTACGACACTGGGTGAAGGTGGTGGCACTGGTGATGTGAGTGGCAGGCAGGGGGAGTCTACCTCTGCGGCGAGGCGAGTTGGAAGATGGGAAGAAGAACGAACGGTCATCACGTTAGAGAACGATGGAAGGAGGGACCCGGTACCTCGTAGTGGGGGAGAGGAAAAGAAGAAGCCGACGAACACGCCACCTATGGAAGTGGATAGTGGAGGGGTGCGGGATGGTGATGAGCAACCGGCCGGGGGAGAAGGACCTGCTCAAGAGCAAGGGGTTTCAATCGACAGGGCGGGACCTACGGCGAACATGGCTTTCGGCACGGTGCAGGATGAAGGGCAAGACCTCTACGAAGTGTATATGGACTGTGGGTCATCACAACATATGGTACCTCTGAGGGAGGCGTTAATGGATGTCACCGATGAGGACCCTATGGCGGTGAGGGGGATATCTGGGTTGATTGGGCTGAAGGCTAAGGGGAACACGTCATTCACTGGTATAAACGGTGAAGCTGTGCCCCAGGAAGTGGAGATGAGTGAAACCTACGTGCTGCCGACGTTGGATCGGACGCTATTCTCATCGGGGCGACTGCAACGCGCTGGGTATGCAATTGTGATGCAGGGCACCGAATTCTTCGTCACGAAACGGCGAATAGATAGGCCCGGGGGACAAAGTACTGATTGGTATTTTCGACCCAGAAACCTGTCAATATAAATTTACAACTGTAAACCCGCTGGGGTGGAGAAAAGAAAAGAAGGAGTGCTCCCCGTTCCCAAGATGCAACGCGGCCTTTTGGGCGACGAGCATGAAGCCGACCACTACTGTGGAAATGCAAAAGCTTAATGACGTCTTCCACTTCGGGGAGACGATGGCAAGGCAATTCATGCGACAGAATGACTTGGTACCGAAAGGGAAAGGGGGAGTGTGAAGTGTGGCTGTCTCGGGTGTGCTACGACTAAGGTGAGGAAGCATTCAACGTTCGAGGGAGCTTCGCTAACCATCTGTGCAAAGGTGGGGGAGGACTGGAGTGCAGACGGCAGCGGTCGAATCTCATTTCCTCTCTACGGAGGAGTGCTATACTACTTGCCCTTTGTGGAAAATGTGTCTGGCTACATTAGAGGAAAATGGAATCCTACTCGTGCATCTGAGTTCGCACTGCAACAGCTCAATGACGTACTGGCGTGGTCTGAAACCCAAACAGGCCACAAGGTGAAACAGTTCAGGACTGACAAGGAGTGGGTGCAGTGAAGGAATACCTAACCAGCAAGGGTGTGGAGCAACGGCTACCAGTGAGAGCGGACCCGAATAAAGACGCATACGCGGAAGCGGGCATTCACATCGTCTTTTCACTGGCAGCTACATTGCTGACGGCACGAAGTGTACCTGTGTACTTCCTACCGTTGGCGGTGGACTACGCTGTGTTTCTGATCAACATGCAGGGACGTGCAGGGGCGAAGGCCACAAGGCACGAAATGATATATAACAGACCTGCACCACCTTTCTCAGTCCTGAAGCCCTTCTGATGTCTCTGTGTTTACAAGGGTGGAAAGAAGGGACAACAGAAAGGGGTACCAGGGGTATTCATGGGAGTGCATGTGGAAGAATCCGCCTACAAGGTATGGAGTTTCTACGAAAGCAAGCTGGTTACAACTGTGGACATGGTGATGAGGGATCCTGAAGTGCATGGTTGGCCTACACTTTACCCAGGGGGCAAGATGGCGTCATCACTCCAGCATGCTTTGCAAATGGCACACCAAGTGGGAAAAAGTGTCGATAAAAATAACGATGTACCCGGAAAATTTTTCACCGACAGTGAGCGAAGGTGTTGGACTCGCTGACAGACGGTAGCGGTTGGGAAGAGAATGAAGCGACGGAGGAAGTGGCAGACGTAGTAGCCCGGGACGCCGTTGGGGAAGTTCTTGGAGGGGTTACAGCCCGTTCCAACTGACGACTCGGGACTTGTCGAGTTGGTGGTCTAGTACGACGAAGGGGTGTCTGGGGACGTTGGTGGGGACAAGAGAAAGGCAAGGGGTTCAGCTGGAGAGGCAGCACCGAATGGAGAAGCAGAGCCTTTGGGTGGTCCTGTGGGGAATGAGGACGTCAAGAGGGATGCAAGAGGTGTGCCTGTCGAGTGGACGGGCAGCAACATCGATGTGTCCAACATAGTCGTTGGAACGAGGAGCAGGATGCAAACGAAGCCGGGGAACTTTAGGTCCGGTGCATACCTGGTGACCTTATCGCCAGGCAACGAAGTCGGGGTTGTTCAACGACTCCAGGTTCGCAGACACAGACAAGCACCTTCGACTGGGGGCTATTGTAGAGCGACATGTGTCCGAAAAGCCGGTGGGGCATCCGTTGGTGCCTACTAGGTTTGTCGATTTCGAAAAGAGAGAGACGATGGACGGACCAGTTGTGGATACAAAGTCTCGTATCGCTGGGTTGAGGTTCCGGCAGCCGGCGTGGCAATACGACAAAGTGGACCTGTCGACGTGCAGGGTGGAGATCGTGTGGCTCACGTGTGCGTTGTCGGTCCTACAGGGGCTGGAAGTCTACGGGATGGACGAGGAGAGTGCCTTTCCGCAAGTTAAGCTTCATGTGCCGGTCTGGTTAAAGCCTCCGGAGGGGTATACACCCCCTAACATCGTTTGGGAAGCACTTGGGGGAGTCAACGGTTTGAAGCCCTCTGGGCACATATACTGGAATGAGCGTGTAGTACCGACGCAGGTGAAGATGGGGCTTCAACAGAGTATTGTTGACCCTGTTTTGTTTGGCCGGGTAGATGGTAAAACGAAGAAGACCAAAATACTCACATACCACGTCGAGGATAACATGCATGCAGTGGCATCCGAAGACAGCAGGAAGGAGTATGTGAGTCGGCTCCAGAAGGAGTGGGGCAACGTTAAGGACCTTGGGCCCATCAAGAAGTTTCTGTCGCTCGAATTTGAGGTGAGAAAGGAGGAGGGTGTGTACACCCTCAGCCTGTATCAATGTGAGTACATTGCAACACTCATGACCAGGTTCAAGAGGAGCGATGGACGGCAATTGATGCCGGCTAAGACGCCGTGGCTACCAGCGGGCTCAAAGATGCAGTCGGCCATGCGGGAGTACTCCCCACAGGAGATAGTGGGTAGCTATATCTATTTGAAGGCCAGCGTTCCGGAATCGGTGTTACCGGTCAGCGTCCTTGCGGAGCATCAATCAAACAGGGAGAAGTTTGATTATTGCGCGGCGGAACAGCTCCTACGATACTTTCTGCATGTGAAGGACCGGGGAGTAAGATTTGCATCGAACGGGAACAGAACCATGGTGTCTGACTCTGACTCGTCGCTTGGGAACGGAAGCCGGATGTACTCACGAACGGGGGGAGTGGTGTTCTTGGCCGGTGGGCCCATCATGGTGCGAGCTTCAACTCAGAGGCACTTGGCTACCGGAACTCAGGAGAGCGAAACGTATGCGGCATCGGAGGTACTACATGACTTGGAAGCGATGCGTAATGTGATTAAGTCACTTCCGTGGTCGGACGACAACCCACTGAAGAGCGAGTTGATGGCTAAACCGACGCTGCGTGTCGACAACCAGGCTACCGTGTGTACTGCCCCTAACTCGATCTTCGGGAAACGAATGCGGCATATTGCATTGCGTCACTACCATGTTACCGAGGCGATAAGGAAGGGGGAGGTTGGTCTAGAATGGGTACCGTCAGCGGACAATCGAGCGGACGTGTTGTCCAAAGTCATCACCAGTCCATCGACGTTCAAGAAGGTAGCGGATAGGCTTGGTGGACACCTCTGTAAATAGATAGAGTTGATACTAAGCAAATAAGTCAGTAATATCATTGTACCAGTCTGACTAAGGCATGGAGTACTAAGGACAATTCCATAGGATCTAACTACCTCTGAATTTAGGGGGAGCATTACAATGTAGTTTACTGAACAGTAATTTCTCACGGTAGTTACAATTTATAATGATTATCGTTAGGACTGATTCTCATATTATTATTTCAATATGACTGACATTACTGACTTTACTGATTTTTACTGTAGACCGTATTGGGAAGATTACTCAGGTCAGCCGACCTCGTGCTTCAGTTTACCGCCAATAAAAGAGCGGCAATTTTTGTCCTCTCAGTAAAATCTCACAATCTGCAACCATCAACTACCAAAGTGAACCGGCTCTAACCCTGCCTCTGCCAACTAGACCGTCTACCGGCGTTTAATATTACATTGGGTTGATGCTGCGGAGGGTGTTAGGGTGTCGTGGCAGGAAACGAAAAAAGCTCATGTTTGCCCCCCAGAAAATCCCTCTTTTCCTTTCTCAGCTATAGATGTTCTTCTTAGCAAGCTAGGCAGTGAGGCTGGTAGGCTTGTGTCGGAGCATTCCCCCATAATAGAGCTTGCCAAGTATGGCTTTGCTGTAGTTGTACGCATTTTGCATGATACAAAAAGCATACCCACACTCACACCTCGCGCAGTTCCCCCCCATGTTAGATCATTGCTTGGCGAGGTTCAGAATTTGTTTAAGCTTTCAGAAATTTCAGCTGATTGGTTTGGCGTCAAGGATGTCAAGGCCTTGCGTGCCTTTGAGGGTATGAGCTTCCTCAACACCTTTGCGGACTACAACCCCGCTGCATTGGCATTGGGCCTGGACACGTACGGTATTGATGGCTACTTACGCAAGTTTCATCCTGCGAACGATAGGCATATAAAAAGCGGCACTCTCGTGGTTGAGCGACTGGTCCCCACCTGTAACTCTGTTCTGGAATGCTCTAGAAACCTTTGTCATTATTATCTGTAGTGCCGATAATTCCGGAATTAGTCAGAGTACATTGGTAATATATTGTTAGTTTATAATTCCGGT
This sequence comes from Paulinella micropora, assembly GCA_019918135.1. Classification (NCBI taxonomy): domain Eukaryota; phylum Cercozoa; class Imbricatea; order Euglyphida; family Paulinellidae; genus Paulinella; species Paulinella micropora. The sequence goes on from WBZZ01006105.1 coordinate 37,512, forward strand.
TACTGGTGGCACTGTTACTAAATCTAACGGTTAATTGTGATATTCCAGTTCCATTGAGAGGAATCAACAATAGTAATAATATACTGTATAGTATGTTAACAGAGCGTTGTGTAGAAAGCAAGGTGTACGATGAGTACGCCAGCTTCCCGGTGTATTACAAGCAAGTCCTTCCGGTAATCATAAGGTTTGATTTCATGCTCTTGTTTTTCTTTTTTTATTTACTCATTTATGTGTGTGTGTGTGTATGTGTGTTGTAGATGATCGCAGCAGCTGTTGCGAGCGGGCAGGGTTTCACGTTTGAACCCAAGCAGAGATTGAGGCGATCCCGGGCCCCAGGCCCAGCTCGAGGCTGCTTACGAGGCTGGAGAGGAAGATGTCGTTAAGTGTGAGAAGTGCCACAGCTTCCATGCAGTCAAGGCGGCCTACCAGCATCGTTGCAAATCTGATTCATCATCACTGAATACGCGTACTACCAAAGTGGTCAAGCCCGCAGCTACAGTGTTTGAGATAAGCGCTGGAATTGAATATCAGCCACGCCGTTTACAGAGGAATCTTACTGTGTTTGAGGAGGAGCAAAGGGCCAGGGCCGCTTTCTTTGAGTTCCAGTTGCGATGGGGTTCGTTTTTGAATTTAGGGCAGCTCAAGTATCTCTATGGCAGCCCGGATTGTGGTTGTGAGTCGGGTCCCCTCATCGATGAGACTAATGCTCTGTATGATCCCCATCAACCTTGTCCTCTCTATATTCCGCGTTGTCAGCACGGAATGCGGCACGTACTTATCCAACCCCCAATTTTAAGCTACAATTTCATGTCTTGTTTATTTTACAAACATGGCATAAAGTTGTAACTTCAGTACTTAATATTAATGTTAACATCGGTGACTGTAATGACTATAATTAATTAGTAATATAATATGCTGCTAGGATCATTCCACTGAATTCAACCCAGCGATCCGCTGGTTTTTCGTTTGCGCAAATTCGATCGTTTTGGAGCCAGCAAATTGGTAAATTCCTCATTCGTCCAGACTCAGAGTTGAAAACACTTATCACTCCACCGCATCGGTCTGAGTGGACACTAGTACATAGTCAATTTTGGGTGCAAAATCTTGCACATAAGCTGTGGGCAAAGTGCGTAAAATGCAGGGATTTTAAGTTTAAGTCGACCCGGCTTGCCGAACTACAAGAGGTTGACGGCAAGCAAGAATTATCAGAGGACGAAGAGAAAGAGAAGAAAACGTTAGAGGCTGAAATTCGAAAAATCAAATATCATTTTTTAGCAAAAGATGACATGAAATCTTTTGATGACGACTTAGAGTTAGCCAGAAATGATACGTCTTCTGTTTTGATGGTTTGCGATTTCTCACGTATGAGTGTGGGCGGCTGCAAAACTAAAGACGTCAACGACTGCATTGCTGTGTTGTTGATGGGTGATGGAAAGGTGGTATCACGAGGGAATATATTGATACATTTCCACCCCGCGACGACAAAGTTGGCAACAATGATTACTTTTTTTCCGTCAATGGTTTGATGACATTCTAGAAAGAGGTGTGAAGCGGACTGGAGGGGAAATAAAAAGTAATTTTGTGGTCGGACGGAGGCCGAAAACATTTCAAGCAAAGATATGCACTTGCAGATGCTAGCCTTGTTCTGGTTAAGCATCCTTGGCTTAAACATTTTTCTTGGCACTTCTGGGCTTCTAATCATGGAAAAAGCCTTTGCGACTCCCATGCAGGCAAGATAGCCCAAATGGTTGCGTACATGGCATTCCATGATGATTGGATTTGGGAAACCGCACGGGACTTGGGCTGGTTAATTGAAAACAAGTTATCCAATTCCCGTGCGACTGAATACTATCGGTGACGGATCGCATTACTGGTGGCCTTTTGAGCTTGGGCTGCCTCCCGCTGCTCCTCGCCAGCTTCCTGCTCCACTCTCAGCTAGGAGAGGCAGGCCGAGACAGGATCGCCCTCGACGCCGCCGTTAGTTATCAAATAAGTTTCTAACTTGAAATTTTCAAGTTAAATTTGAATTTAAAGTAAAATTTAAATATTATTATTTGAAAAACATATTTAGTTCATAAAAACAACAATTTGAATAAAATTTGCAACAAAAACCAAACAGAAACAACAACAAGCCAAAACATTACAAGAAATCAGGAAAACAGTTGAAAAAATGTTGTAACGGTTAGAAATTCAATTTTTTTTAATTTTCAAAATATATCATTAAAATAATAAAAAGGCTTTCACTTTATACACATGCCAATATATTTTCAAAACTTTCATACTTAGCTCGTGACTTAGCTGCGGTTTTATCCTGTCGTACTCCCCAACTCAAGAAAATCATTGCCCCTACCTGTTACTAAGCATACACCTGCACTTAAATTATCTCAAGGAAAAGCATACAAACACAGGAAGCGCATCAGTAAAAATCCCCCCCTCCCGCCTTTTCTCTCGACACCTCTCTTTCTGTCTGAAAATTTCCGAGGAACACT